>JAJOOI010072576.1:0-20210 GCA_029582585.1 Solanum bukasovii | reverse complement strand
GGAACACTTTATCAGGTGATTCATGTTCTACCACTGGTTATGTCTTTACTTTAGGTGGTGGTGCTATTTGTTGGAGATCAAAAAAGCAAACTATAATTCCTAACTCTACCATGGAGGCTGAACTAATTGCTTTAGCTTCAGCTAGTGAGGAAGCGAATTGGTTAAGAGATTTATTATTTCAAATACCTTATTTTGAAAAACCAATTCCTCAAATTTTAATTCATTGTGATAGCACTGCTGCAATTGGTAGAGTTCAAAACCGTTATTACAACGGTAAATTCAGACCTATAAGGAGGAAACACAGTAATGTAAGATCATATTTGACAAATGGTACCATTAATGTTGATTATGTCAAATCTTGTGATAATCTTGCAGATCCTCTTACTAAGGCCTTAACAAGAGAAAAGGTCTGGAGCACATCGAGGGGGATGGTATTGAAGCCTATAAATCATTGAGTCATATATGAGGAAACCTAACCTGGGGACTAGAGATCCTATAACCAGGTTCAAAGGAAAAAACTAATCATATGATGACTTGTTGTGAAAAATGCACTATCTTTTTATTTCCCTCAGTATGATGTGAGTGCATTGTTTCCTGTAGTTATGTGAAGGTTGAGTTGACAAAACTCTTAATGAATATCTGTAGCCCGTATGGGTGGAGTGTTAAGCTTACAGGAGCACTCTCGACAGATTTCACCTATGTGATGTGTGGAAGTAGGTCGCTTCCTATGAGAATTGGGCTTATTCTCAAATGCACTCATGAAACCGGGATAGCACAAGGCCATAACGTGCTGGCTATAAAGCTCATGTCAACACCTTGATTATTATGTGTGAGCAGTGATATTTTATTTCCCTTAAGCAGTCATAGTTCAAGTCTGAGACCACTACGACTCTGGAGTAAAAGTTATTGTTTCACTAAGTGAAGGTTCAATGCAGAGCACACCTTTATTATGCATAGTAATCTTCCTTCAGCTGATAGACTCTCTTGTCTAATATTAAAATGAGTGGGGGATTGTTGGTCTATTGAACATTTTAATATTAATTAAATTGTTATAGAATGTCCTAGGCTTATTATGCCTTTGTGAATATGTTGCAGAAAGGAATAAGGACTGCCCATTAGTGGTCTTTTAATTGGTGAGTTACTCCATTTTGGAGATAACTGCCGCATTACTCCATTTGTTGGAGTTAGTGTTATATTCAATTCCTTTCTTGCAACAGTCTTAGCCGTTGGTGCATTTGACCATTATTTCTCCATTTATCTTATTCTTTACTCCTCCATTATCCTTGTAACATATGTAACTCCTAAGGCCATTTATCTTCACTATTTACTACCCATTATCTTCCTATCAATTGGTAGGAAGACTTCCTCAACTATAAATAGTGATAGTCTTCATTTGGTTTGGTATATACAACACACAAGGAAAATATAGAGTGCATAAAGTTTGTCATAAAAAGAGAGTTCTTATTAGTTGAAGGGAGGTGTTCTTTTTTGTGGAGCTTTGGACTCAACTCTTGTCCAGAGTTGTTGAGTTATTCTTTGTGAAGGTTGTTGTATCTTGGAGGGGACAAGTCAAAGAGGACTACTATTGGACCGGTGAAAAACATTTGCTGCAGTGGGCTTGAATCTCCTTAAAGAGAGCGAGATATCCGCGCCTCAGCCTGAAGAGATTTCTGTTTTCTTCATTTTACTTTCAATTGTAATCTTGTATTTTTGTTATCTTGTAAGTTTTCACTAACAGAAAGTAAAATCAAATATTCAGTAATTCTTCCCACTTAATCACATCATCATTGTATCTTCCAAATTAAGTTACTAGTTTTTAATAAAATTGATTATTTATGATGATGAATTAATTAATTTTGATTACCAATCCATAGAATAATCATAAAGAAACATACCAGAATGTCTACATTATTAACGAAGAACAAATAATTGTTTACTGATAACTAAATTTTCCTTTTCAACAACTTTTTAATAATTTGTAAGTTCTTGTAAATGCAAAGCTAGATAATTAGCCCTTTATAATTACCTTGGTAAATATTAAAAGGACTAACAAATAAATAAAAAAATGTCACTTTCTTATGAAAAAAACATATCAATAATTAATTTGGAGCTATAAAAGTTTTAAATAAAATTTGATGATTTAAGTTTCTTGAAGGTTCTTGATTGGGCTATGTTACTATGGGCCGGATAGGAAATTGACCCAAATTCGACGATTTAACATATCTCGCAGGAAATCCCAAGTTGACTACGTCACGTCTACACTTACTATTTTTCTGGTTTGGAAACTCGTGAAGGAAGAAAGACAATAACAATAAATATATATCTTCTGATTTTACTGCCAAAATCATTTAGAAAACCCATGCTTTATGTTATTAATGTACAATGAACCCATAGCAAAAGAACAACAAATTGCCAATTTGTTCTTTTGTCCAAAAAAAGACTAGGCTTGTTGTCCACAATTTGTATGATCAAGATATATCATATGTAATGTGACTTTCAATTAATAAAGTGGGATTTTTGTCCCCTTTCTTGATAGGCCTATTTGTCAATATATTCACCCTCTTGGTATCCGTGACATTCATGACGAATGGTGGGCCGATAAGGAATAAGTTAAAAAGAAGGATTGATCGACTTTTAAGTTGAAAAGCTTTTGAAGAAGGGGTTCACAATGCATGCACGTTTTTGAACTTAATAATGATGTAAGTCAAGGGATATTTCATGAGGTTTTTTAACTAGAAAGGGCAATATGTGTTATGGACTTGAATCGTGACAATATCATTTCAGTTTGTGCCATATGATGCTAAAAATATGATTCAAATCTCTAATAAAAATTATGTAATTTTAGAATTTTTTTTTAGGTATGAAACTTTAGGTTAAAAGGCACATAGGAAAACATTTGGTCCAAAACCATGATTGTTAATGGCTCAAAACTTACCTATTAACCATTTTAATGATTGCATATAACTTGAAATTTAAAATTGTACTTTCCCTAAAAATGAAAAATATGCTTTTCCTTTTTGGTCAAAAGGGGAAAATGTCATCACTCAAAGGAAAGTAAAAAATTTCCTTTTGCTTTTAAACTTGAAAGAGTAAATGAGGAATTTGACCAATATATATATATATATATATTTATAAAAGGATAGTCGAATCGGTGCATCCGATTGTATCCCATAAAGAAAATTAGAAATCAGTCAAGTTTATCATGCTGAACTTACCTAGTACAATTTACATATGTGATTTGCGAGCTATTATACATAACTAAGGTGCACCAAAAAATAGCATTTGTAGTTTCTTTTGGGTGTCCTATTTTATTCAATTACTTTACAAGATTGTTAAGGATGTGTGAACTACTATAACAATAATATTATATAAGAAGTATTTGAAAAGGGTTGTGTATACGTAATATTACTTTTAATTTTAAAAGGTAGATAGTCTATTTCTGATAGACCCTCAACTAAAGTAAATAATTTGAGATATACAATAATAATAACAATAGCATATCAGTCCAATCCCATAAGTAGAGTCTTAAAAGAGTAATGTGTACACAACTTTACCCATATTTTAAAAAGATAAATAGATTATTTTTTATGTTAGAAAAATGATTAGTCAACTAATAAATGATGTTAATATTCAGTGAGTTCAACAAACATTGAATTGATTTTGTCCAAATTTAGAATTGGTCAAATGCCATAATGTTTTAAGTAACAAAATGATCTTTAATCCAAAAAGGGAAAATGAGTTGATAAGAATTTCCCTATAAGAAAAAAAGAAAGATCTTTAAACCAAAAGAGGAAAATAATTTTAATTTTCAACCCACTATAAATATGTATGAAAAAAAAGTTTCAGAAAAGAACTCAAAATTATTTGAGAAAAAAAATGATGTCCATCACTAAGCATTTGATTTTCTTCACTTTACTTATTTTTGTCATCTTTCCTGCTCATGAATGTAAGTATGATTAAAAAAAGTTAATTCTTCATTATGCCTTTGAAATTAGAATTAGCTATGAATTTCGTTATTAAATTGCTAGCTAGTTGCAGACATAATTATGTTATGATAATATGTCGCTAAATAGGATTAGCAACAAACTTTACTGTTTAGCCACAAAAATTTTCTCATGCTAATTCCTGTCTTTCTAGTAGGGTTGCCTAATATATAGCAAGATAAAATTAGTGTTTTATTTTATTTTTTCACTCGATATTTGATATTTGTATTGTAGCTCTCATCAGGCCCATTAAAAGGAACAAATAACAATACTCCTTACTAGACTTATTTCATATTTATATATACAAAGTTAAATCTTTTGGCTTATTGATTTCTTTACTTCTTTATATTTTGAGTTTTTTAAATGAAAATTTCAGTTCCACCACCAATAACCTAATTAAAGCTCTAACCCATTTCCGATTGAGATTAGTAGAGGAATTTTGTTCGTCTCACCATAATCCTCGATAGTAAATAAAATGAAATTAACTCTGATTTAATTATGTTGGCTTGTTTTTTTATTTGTCTCTCATCTTAATAATCATTTTTTTTGTTTTAATTAATTTTATCTTATATTTTAATGTAGGTGAAGAAGTATTTGATAAATTGAGTATCAAATATGGGAGAAAAGATGGGAGACTTATTAATCTTGGCAAGTGTTTCCAATTCACAATTAACCAATGGTGTTGTGATTCAACTACACCAGTAAAGTGTTATGATTCAATGGATCATTGCAAACAAAATTGTCCCCCATGGCCTACTACTCATAATTAGGATTAATTAATTAACTAATCCTCTTCAAGAGTTTTGTTAAACATCTTATGTAGCTTCATATATGAAATAAATAAGTTCTTGAGTTATTGCATAATTTCATTTTTGGTTCTTGTGCGATTCGATTAAGTATATCTAGCTTTTAATTAATCAATTGTTTTGTATTGATCCCTAAACTAATCGTACTAACGAAATTAAATAAAACTTGATAGAATTTTTAAGTGGAAAATTGAAAAATTTTGTCATACCATTTAGGCATAAAATTGTCCATATGGAAGCATACGAGAGCTAACCTTAGCGGAAGATTCTAGAGTTATGAAGAGATTTTGAGAAGACTCTAGAATATCCAAGAGAGTTCTTGGAAGGCCTAGAAGACTCTAGGCCTCTATAGAATTTTAGAAGTAGGGGGCGTATTTGTAAATATGTAAGGACTTGTGTTACAATTTTTATTTACATTAGCCCCTAGGTGTGTAGTATAAATAGAGGAGTATTCATTTGTAACTCAACCAAAAAGAAGCAAACAAATTTTCAAGCAATACAAAAACCTTCTTACAAATTTTCTGGTGTCTTTCTTCATTCTCTTATTGGTTTAATTCGAAGAAACTTATTAGAGCTTACAAAATTGTGAAAGAATCGTGAGAATCATGGTAAAGTAATATCCCGTTAAAATCTCTTCGAAGCTTTTCCCCTAAATAGACAAATAATATGAAGTTGCACACCATTGTGTTGTCATTTTGCCAAAAGAAACATACACAACCTTTTTAATGACATATACATATACCTCTTTTATAAAAATGATCTCGGAAATTCATTACCTCGTCTAATAAGATATTTTGTGATTTAAGATCAACCACACAACCGCACATGCATGTGTACAACAAATGTAACACATATGTTGTTGATTTTTTTGATCTAACTCAAATTTAAATGTGGAGCAAAGAAAATACAACAGGCAAGCAAACAAACATTCATAAAGTCTAAGACAACATAAATTATGTAAGAAATACCTTCCATTCTATGTACAAACTTCCTCATGATATCCATTTCATAACGAAGAAACACGTTTTTGTATTGATGAGTTTTGCAGTAACTTTTATGACGATGTTCTCATATGATGTGTTTACCAAAACATTCACGTTGCTCTGCACAAAGAAATTTTCACTTTGATATTACTGTAGCCACTTAAAGATACAAAAGAAATTATTGTATTACCATGTTTCTATCCATTGACAACCCTTTGGAAACTTTAAATGTGCAACCATTGATGTTCAAGCCCAAACACTTTGTACACATCTCATTGAGATCCCGAAACTCGGACTCCTTTTGTTTCTTCTGTGAAAGTTATAATTAACAATCCTGGATTTTGAACGAGTGTTACAGTAAAATTTAGGGCTAATCAAAATTTAGAGTTATTAGTACGAGTATAATATTCTATGTAGCTAACAGATAGAGTATAAAAATAAAATGGGTATTACAATAAAGTTAAAGAAATCAATCAAAATGTTAAGTTTATCTTCACATTACAATGGGTATTACCTTTGAAAAAGCTGATAGTATGGCGATTCTTTAAGAAAAAATTCACAAACACGCTTAATGTGGAGGAATGTTGAAAAAAAGAAGAAGAGTAAATCGCTCATTGGGCAGCGAGAAAAAAGAAAAAGAAAATCGCGGATCGTGTAGTGAGATGATAATTTTTCTTTTAAAAAAAAATGTCGTTTAACAATAGTTAAATCACAACAAAATATCCCTTTTGGTTAAATCAAAATTTAAATGGCCCTTTATACATATTTTAAAGGAAAAAAATGGCCCTTTTATGTCCAAACTCCGCAATAAAGGGTCTAAACTTGAATCACAACACCATTTGTTTATTGTGTACTGGAAACACTTGCCAAAAGTCTACCATCTTTGATACTCAATTTATCAATTACTCAATTTAAAATATAAGAAAAGTGATTATTAAGATGAGAGACAGAAAATAAACAAACCAATTAAATCGGAGTTAATTTCATTTTAATTACTACCAAAAATTATGGTGAGATAGTTCAGTCGTGTTATTAAAGACACCTCGTTGCGTGATTTTGGAAATCATGGAGTTACTCTTTGATACTATACTTCCCTGTCCAACAAGAGTTGCCAATTATACTAAAAATAGTTGTCCAACAATATTTGTCCAATTTAGAAAATTAAAACATAATTTACCTTTTATGTCTATTTTACCCTTACTATTAAATATTATTTATCATCCAATACATTTTTCAAAGCATTAAATTTAATAAAGTCAAAGGATAATATAGCAATATTACTCTATTATTTATTGATTCTTAAGGGGTGTGCTAAGTCGATAGTGGACAACTATTGTTAGACAGAGGGAGTATTTAATTTGGGGATGACACAATGAAAATTTCAAAATTTAAAACTTGACTTGGCTAATGTCATCTAGCACAGCCTTTCCATCTATTCTAACCTTTATAGACAGATTTACCAAATACTTATTACTGGCGGGGTGGCAAATATCCCGTGAAATAAGCCGAGATGTGTGCAAGCTAGCCCGAGAACCACAATTTGTATAAAAAAAAAAGAGAGATAAAAGTAGAGGATATCTTCAATAGTTAGCTTTACTGATTTAGAACATCTTCATAGGGTGGTATATTCAGTCAAATACATTCTTCTCTACAAGTACCTTAGAGTTCAGTTCATACAAGTGAAAGCAGCTAAGAGGCTAGTGCTTATTCTATTCTGCCTCATTTTCATCTCTTTTTCGTTTCTTCATCCTCGCTTGCATCAATTTCAAAGCATATACAACGTCCTTCATAGTTGGCCTCTTGTCTGGATGATCGCGATTCAAGCAGAGGAATGCCAGAAGTGTGATCTCAAATGCATTTGAATAATCAACTTCTTCGAAGCACTCATGAACCAAATATCTTTCACCACGTTTAGCCTCATCTATAACAATCCAATCCAGCTGATAAGGACCTCGACAGATAAACTCATTCTTGGCTATCAGCTTTAGCAGTAGAACGCCAAATATATAAACATCAGATTTCATTGATCGTTTACCTGTATCCATCCAGAAAATATAAGTACAGAACTGCATTTAGTAGAGAAATTACAACGATAACAGCATACCCAATGTAATCCCACGAGTGCGGTATAAGGGAGGATAGAGTGTAAGCAGACATTACGCCTACTCCGAGGAGGTAGAGAGGTTGTTTATGATAAACCTTCGGCTCAAGTAAATCAGTTCAATATGTAAAAAATACTATGCCATATATAACAACAAATATGATGAAAATTCTCCACAAAGGGAAAGCTCAAGGAGCCATAATTCTTAATTTGGACGTATCCACACTAGCTCTTTCCTGTCTCAGCCAAATACATAAAAATATGAGGGTCATTGCACCTCACTAGCTCTTAAGTTATCTCGTTGTATCTAAACCAGTGAGACATCAAAGTTCGACGTATACATTCTTATTCCCCACCTCCAGGTGAAGGTCAAGAAAAATCATCAAATGAATGAGATGTCCAAAGGAGGGCTCAATTAATAGAAATCACAGAAGAAAGTAGTATCTTTTGGCATCAGAAATCAATAATGCACAAAAGCAGGTACAAGAAAATAGCAAAGAATGGAAGATGGCCTCTCTTTTTCCCTCTTGGAAACATGTTCACAGTTTCTTTTCTTTTTTCCCAACGACCTCCCTATCAGACCCTCCAAGTCCATTTTCAGTCCTAACAAACATTAATATTCTTCTTTAGTAACTTACTTTTCCGATAGTGGGTTTCTGTTTCTTCACATGTGCAGCATCTCTTTAAATCCTCTACTATTTGCATGATATCCCCTGTGCTTCTTCAGCTTCTCCAACGAGAGCCAACTGTTTGACTTGGAGAGTAACTTATGCCTAGGATACAGTGACTGGACACGTAAGACAAGCTATCAGTCGGATACTGAAGACACAAGTTCAGAAAATTCTCAGTGATACAGATTGGTCAAAAGAAGGAAGAGCTTTATCACTCGGATAAGTGGCAGCACAAACATTTTGGCTTCAGATATGATTTCGGCTTTGATTATTCCCACGGGCTATTGAGGCTTAAGGAAATCAATCAATCCCTAATTACAATAGAAGCAAATTACGCTACCTACTATACATACATATATTCTAGAATATTCACAATGATTCTAATACTCCCCTCAAGCTGGTGCATAAAAATTCTATGTACCAAGCTTGCTACATATATAACTTGTACTCCGGCTAGGGACTTTTCATGGCTAGTCATTTGACTATTTGGGTTTATCTCAATCATATAGGTCTTCAGTCTTCTATCATAGTTTCATAACTAACCATGGTCTCTATCTGTCATATATTCCAATTAGAGAATAACAAAGAGAAGAACGCAAAGAAATGGAAAAAAGTTGTGAGTTTTAATTGATGAAACCTAGACCTCAAACAAACAGTGTTGCATCATGTAATACAGAGAAAACTATACGAAAAAACTTAAATCTAGAGCATGAAATTATCAGAGGTCAGAGCAAACATGCCTTCCCAAATCTCTGGAGCATCCGAGCCAACACGAACTTTTACAGGAATATTAGTATCTTCGTTCACATGATTTGATACGTACCCAAAGTCAAATACTTTTATGTTTACTTCCTGCAAATCAAACCAATGTGATAATAACACATGAAAATCTTGAGATATCTAAAGGATATAAAAGTCAAGACGACGACCAACTGTTCATCAAACTCACCTCATCTATCATAATGCATGAAGCAGTAACACAACCAACTGCAGTCCCCTTATCATGCAACCATGAGAAGAGATCTGCAAGTTGGGTTGCCACTTTCATCCGATCATTCCACCCAAAGTCATCTGAGACGAGAAAAAGAAAATATAAAGAATGTGCTAAAAAGCACACAAAAGTCGGAGAGAAGCACACAATAGTACCCGATAGAAGCACATCCGACAACAGTACACTGGTGAATTTTGCATCGTAGACAACTGCAAGCCTCGTATCAAAACAATACCTATACAACTTCACCAAATTTGGATGTGTATTTGCTCTTTCATCTGTTAATAACTCAATCTCATCCTACAAAAGAACCTCTGACATCATTTAACCAACAAAAAAATAAGACAAGAAATCAAATTCAGACCTATCTCGCAAACATACACAAAATTTATCTAGACGTGGAGCATTCCCAGGTTTCATAGGAAGGAGATAATCCCATGTCTTTACAATAGCCGGTCTTGTCACTGATCCTTCAACAATAATGCCATGGAACAGTCTTCCTGTAAAAGTTTTTTGAATTTCTGCAGGATTCTTGAAATTAGTCATCTTGTCCAACTCGGAGTAGCTGCAATGCTTCGCCTCACCAACCATCGTAGGCTCAATGGAGAAGTCGAAGCTGCATTTTGGCAACCAGAGAAGATCAGTGAGACAAGAAATAATAATATCGCGGATGTCTAGCTTGTGAAATGGGACATCTCAAGGTCAGGGAGAAATTTGGAGCAGGTACCATTTAATCCCAATCAAAAGGTACCAAGGTCGTCAGTGCTTGAACCAATTGTGCTTTAGTGAGAAAGGTGCAAACAAAAAACGAAAACATATGATGCAAGAAAAATAACTATAATTGTATGAGATAGGAATTAATAGAACTGCATCTAATTGAAAGAAGAGAGAAATTGACATAAACAACAACATACCCAGAGAAGTCCCACAAGTGGGGTCTGGGTAGAGTAGAGTAGAGTGTACACAGGCCTCAACACTAGCTCACGAGACTTTCCGAAAGACATGGGCTCAAGTGCAAGGAACAATAACAACAACAAAATAGTGTGATAATCAAACACAACAAACAATTTGTCCAATACGAGACCTTCCTATCTAAAGTCAGTCAGTCATGTGTTAGTATATAATCACACCTCTCCCCCATCTAAAGTCATGAATGTTAGTATATAATCACACCTCTCCCCGATACTAGACAAAAGCAATAACACCAGAACCCTATATTCCATACCAATACTTGAAACTCAATCAAATATTCATCAATAAAACCTAAAAAGAGATGAAAATTATTCAAACCCTTGGTAACGCTTGCATTCTTCATAAAAACCATCATCATCGTCCATTAAAACTTCACGGCTGGAACTCATGGACAAAGGGTAAGGCAAACGGGAAATATCTCTAAATCCCTCGTGTAAGTTGTACATTTGGTACTGATACGGCCAACACCCCCATTCTGAAAACTTCTTTCGGATTGCCTCAATTGACACACTCTTCTTCTCTTCGTTTCTCATCCCAACGTCTGTCGCCATAACCGCCGTCGTCTCGTCGTCGTTGAGTAATTCATACCTTTATTAATATAGGAACATACATTACATGCAAATAAAACGGGTTGAAATTGGAGATTAAATTGACTTTAATTGAGGATTCTTTTAAATGGGTTAGAACTTGAATGAGGTTGAAATTGAATTCAATTCAAATTATCTTGAGTCTAACTCATAAAATTATGGACAAATTGGACAAATTACCTACAATTGGGCTCAATTTTGACACCTCTAGAAGGAAGTATTACAATTATACTCCCTCCATCCCAATTTATATTAGTTTGTTTGATTTTGTAAAGAAAGAAATATAAATTGACACATGTATTCGAAGAGTCCGGTATTCTATAGGAAAAAGGGGCACAATACAATTATAATTTCATAATTCAATCCAAACTAATTAAGCAAATACCTATTCTTCCAAAATAAAGTACACTTCATGCCCTCTTTATCTATATATATATATATATATATATATTACCTTAAAAACATGAATTTCTAACTTGAATGTTAAATTACTATAATATCCCTAACTTAGGTTATGATTTTTACGATGAGTTGTGATATTTTTGATAAGTTGTGACTTTTTTCAAAGGATTGTAATTTTTTAATGAGTTGTGACTTTTCCAAAGTGTTGTGACATTGTCAATAAGTTGTGACTTCTCGAAAAGGTCAAGACTTTTTAGATAAGACACAAAAAACGCTTGTTCATACTACCCTTTGTTGACTATAAATAGAGGGGCTTCCTCTCATTTTTCAGCCACAATTTTTTTAAATCTTCTACTCTTCTTCTTCTTGCACTTTAAAAAATTTCGTGTTATTTATTGTCGTTGCGTGAGTTCGAAGTTTAGCGGAATATGAGGTACCACTATTCTGATGAAGTAAATCGTTCTATAGAGGTATATTCAATAACCTCGAGTACTTGACGAAAATAATTTTGATGATATAATTATTATTTTTTGCTTAATATATACATTAGTACGTAATGTTCAAATATATGAACTCAACATTATGTAGTCTAAATTCATTTATTTTTGTTAAAAATTTCTCTTGTGATGTAGATATATGCTTCTGAATATTTTTTTCGAAAATTATTAAACTTCTCAAGAGTTAAAGAATTGTCACGGTTTGTTTTTTTTATGCTCAAAACAAATAATGACTTTATATATCAATGCTACTTATGTGATTTTGATTGTCATGAAGTTGGCTTCAAAATAATTATTACTATATAAAGTTTGCCCTTTTGTTTTACTAATTTACTATATCTTAATATTTCAGTATTTTGGACCAAAAAAATTCATATGACTTGTAATATCGTCAGTTGAACTTTCTATTAGTTTATTTTTTATTATTTATTTAATAGCTAATTTATACGAGATAAATATTTTCATTAATGCAAATATATATATACATATACCACGAATGTATTATCAAATTAATAAGATCTTCTAACTTCAAAATATATTATTTTAAAATGTTCTGAGTTCTTTTTTAAATAAAAAACTAACAAAAAATGTGAAAATATGTGAATATATATGAATCATTTAAAATTAATCATTTACAAAAAAAAATTATATTCAGTAATATGGAATAAACATTTTCATTTTGTCCCTACATAAAATTAAAATCTAATAACTAATAACTATAAAAAAATATAGTAACATTAATTAAAAGTCCTATTTATTTATGGACGTATAAAATTTATTAGAAATTCAGCTATTGCACATTAATTCTTTGGTTATAACATTATCAATTCACTTCATTATGACTTATTATTGCAAACATTATTCACACCTCCTTTAGTTATAATATTATTATGAATTCTCATACTTATTACATTAATTATTTATATCTTTCATCTTTCATTATATTAACTTTTGACCAATAATTTTTCATACTATTATACCGCCTCTATATATGTAATAACACGATGTTGTTATTTTTTCTTGGACAAATCATGCTTGGTTGAATAAATTGAAAATCGTTTACAAGTATATGAACTATATCTTTGTTGGGTGTCAGATAAACATGCTATTATATATATGATTTCACATATAGAATATATTCTTTAATTTTAATTTTTAGTTTTTTCATAAAAGAAGAAGAAGAAGGAAACCTTTATCAGTTAACTATGGATAGTCAGATAACTATATTTGATTTATGTACACAATCTATCGATAAGTCAAATATGAGAGTCAACAACAAGAACGTCATCTATTATGTTATAACTTACAAAATAAAATTAATATACAAAAGATAGTTCTAAAAAAATAAAATGAAGTTGTTCTCTTCACATGTTCATATGACATCTAAACAGTTTAATGTGGAATACACGTGCAAAGCACATCTGGTTAAATGATTAAAAAAATACACAATAAATATCATCTATAAGGTAATATTAGTGAGATACGATTAATTACATGATTTAACCTCATCAAATTGAAATAAATATATACATTATTACATTTAACTAATAAAAATTTTCACTGACCATCTTCATAGGTTCGCGTGAATAAGAGATATATATGACGATCCACATCGAACATTCACTAAAGAATCTGCAATATTATTTTGTGCAAAGCTAATTATTCAAATCTTCGCTTAAATAATCAAATACTATTTACTATGACATATATTTTATGAATTGGTAATCACGCGCAACACACGTGTCGAAAAACTAATTTATTCAAAATGGTCCAATTCACAATTAATTGGTTATGCAGATGCAGGATATTTGTCTGACCCATATAGAGGTCGATCTTAAACTCGATGGAAAATGAAATAGATCCTGGTAGTAGTTCCAAGTTCAACAGAAAATGGGTTAGTTGGTGGTCCTGAGGGGGTGCTGTATCCTCCTATACTAGTTAGGAGTACAAGCAAGTCATCAGTTCGTTTAATGGGTGAATTTGGTGCTGTGACCATTGAGCGATTTCAGCAAGAGTGGTCAGACAGACTACTATAGTGAGTCTAGAATAGTCAAATTTCTCTATAATAGCGTCATTCGTCTGGATATATTTTGACTATTATTGTAGTGAGATGCTGTTATACAAAACATATAAATAACATAATATGGAAGTTGGTTTCAAAGGAAATTTGACGGTTATAATGAAATGTTATAGAGATGAGTGATGAACCTGTAGAAGTATTTTGATAAATTTTGACTATTCTATTCTGCCTCGTTTTCATCTCTTTTTCGTTTCTTCACCCTCGCTTGCATCATTTTCAAAGCATATACAACGTCCTTCATGGTTGGCCTCTTGTCTGGATGATCGGGATTCAAGCAGAGGAATGCCAGAAGTGTGATCTCAAATGCATTTGAATAATCAACTTCTTTGAAGCACTCATGAACCAAATATTTTTTACCAAGTTTAGCCTCATCTATAGCGCACAGATCCAGCTGATAAGGACCAGCACAGATAAACGCATTCTTGGCTATCAGCTTTAGCAGTAGAATGCCAAATATATAAACATCAGTTTTCATCGTCCGTTTACCTGTATCTCCATCCAGAAAATATAAGAACATAACCGCATTTAGTACAGAAATTACAACAATAACAGCATTACCAGTGTAATCCCACGAGTAGGGAATGGGAAGGATAGACTGTACAAAGACCTTACCCCTACTCCGAAGAGGCAGAGAGACCATTTCTGATAAACCCTTGGCTCAAGTAAAACACTTCAAAAGGACAATATACTAGTAAAGTAGACAGCAGATAAACTATGTAAAAGTTACTATGCCATATAGAACAGCAAACATGATGAATATTCTCCACAAGGGGAAAGCTCAAGGAGAAGTTAGAGAAAAGGTTGGCATCACGGCAGATGCAAAATTTGTCAATGGGTGGGAGATCGATACTAATTAACAGCGCGTTAGACAGCATTCCAACTTTCTACATGAGACTATTTCCCAGATCCAGTAAGATATATACTGAAGCAGATTGATAAGGATCAGGAGGAATTGCCTATGGGAGGGTAACAACAAGTTTCACAGGCCAAAACAATCGGGAGGATTGGGCATAAAAGATTTGGTTCTTCACAACTAATGCTTACTCATGAAATGGTTATGGAGGTACACTCAGATGGGACAAACTCTATGGAAGGAAGTAATCAAGGCAAAACATGGAGTCCAAAATCATTG
The DNA here is from genome assembly GCA_029582585.1 of Solanum bukasovii. NCBI lineage: Eukaryota > Viridiplantae > Streptophyta > Magnoliopsida > Solanales > Solanaceae > Solanum > Solanum bukasovii. The sequence goes on along the minus strand of JAJOOI010072576.1, from coordinate 5,005 downwards.
GTGCTCCAAGCTGTTCAGATCCCCTCATGGTGTAGTGTAGGCCTATGGAAGAGTTCTGATGGAGGAATCCCAAGTCTATTTCAAATAGCACATGAACCAAATTCTTCCATCTCTCAGAACAAGGCAGACAGCACCTGGAATTACTATTCAGACTGGGAAATTTAATAAGTGATCAACCAGTTCTCTAGGCTAGAAGGCCAGGTGATAAATGTCCAGGAAGCAGACAAGTTAAAGTGGGGCAGTGACACGGATGGTAAATATGCAGTGAAAGCAGGCTATGCAAACTCATATGCTCCTAATGAAGTGCTTTGTAACTGGTCACGGAGTTGATATGGAACAAAGATCATATGCTTCAGCTGGATAGCCCTTCATGAAGCCTGCCTCACTCAAGACAAGCTTAAGAAAAGAAAATTTCAAACTGCCAATAGATGTTACATGTGCCAACAGAACCTTGAGTCTAACAACCATCTATTTTACATTGTACAGTCGCTGCTGACTTATGGAGTCTGTTTTTGTCTATATTTGGTATTAATTGGGTAATGCCACATAGCATCAAAGAGGCCTTCGAATGCTGGTGCATAAAAATTCTATGTACCAAGCTTGCTACATATATAACTTGTTCTGGGACCGGCTAGGGACTTTTCAAGGCTAGTCATTTGACTATTTAGGTTTATCTTAATCATAAAGGTCTTCTATCATAGTTTCATAACTAAGCATGGCCTCTATCTGGCATATATTCCAATTAGAGAACAACAAAAAGAACATAAAGAAATGGAAAAAAGTGATGAAACCTAGACCTCAAAAACAAACAGTGTTGCATCATGCGATACAGAGAAAACTACACGAAAAAACTTAAATCAATAGCATGAAATTATCAGAGGTCAGAGAAAACATGCCATTCTGAATATCTGGACCTTCCCAGCCAACACGAACTTCTACAGGAATTTCAGTATATTCATTCACATTATTTGATACAAACCCAAAGTCAAATACTTTTATGTTTACTTCCTGCAATCCAAAACCAATGTAATAATAACGCGTAAAAATCTTGAGATATCTAAAGGATATAAAAAGTCAAAACGACGACCAAGTGTTCATCAAACTCACCTCATCTATCATAATGCATGAATCACTAACATAACCAAATGCAATCCCCTTCTCATGCAACCATGAGAAGAGATCAGCAAGTTGTGTTGCCACTTTCATCCGATCATCCCACCCAAAGTCGTCTGCAGACGAGAAAAAGAAAATATAAAGAATGCGCTAAAAAGTCGGACAAAACAGTCATTCAACATAATACTCAAAGAAGTAAGTACCAGCCAGAAGCACATTCGACAACACTCCGGTGAATTCTGCATCGTAGACAACTGCAAGCCTCGTATCAAAACAGTACCTATACAACTTCACCAAATTTGGATGCTTATTTGCTCTTTCATCCGTTAATAACTCGATTTCATCCTACAAAAGAACCTCTGACATCATTTAACCAACAAAAATATTAGACAAGAAATCAAATTTAGACCTATCTCACAAACATACACAAAATTTATATAGACGTGGAGCACACTCAGGTTTCATAGGAAAGAGATAATCCCATGTCTTTACAATAGCCGGTCGTGTTACAGTTCCTTCAACAATGATGCCATGGAACAGTCTTCCTGTAAGAGTCCTTTGAATTTCTGCACGATTCTTGTAATTAGTCATCTTGTCCAACTCGGAGTAGCTGCAATGCTTCACCTCACCAACCATCATTGGCTCGATGGAGAAGTCGAAGCTGCATTTTGGCAACCATAGAAGACGGATGACTCAGAGAAATCCCACAGGTGTGGTCTGGGGAGGGTAGAGAGGTTGTTTCCAAATGAAACTCCGGTCAAGTGCAACAAATCCAATCCAAGTAAAAAGACAAGGAAAATATAGCAATCAATAAAGTGCAGAGCCTACAAGAAAGTAGTGCAAATTTATCTCCTTATCATACAACAAGACAACACTCCCCTACCTGCTTAACCACCTTTTGCATGCCCTAATACGAGACCTCCCTATCTAAAGTCATGTCATGTATGTCGTATCCCCAATACTAGACAAAAGAGCAACAACAGAACAGAACAGAACCCTATATTCCATACCAATACTTGAAACTCAATCAAATAACTATTCAAACCTTTCGTAACGCTTGCATTCTTTAAGAAAATAATTCATATAAAGGTCAGGGTTGGGACGCTTGTTGAGAGGGTGAGGAAAACTGGGCAGAACTAAAGATCCCTCGTCCAAGTTGTACATTTGGAACGCATAAGGCGAAAACCCCCATTCTGTAAACTTCTTTCGGATAGCCTCAATTGACACACTCTTCTTCTCCTTTTCATCTCTCATCTCACCGTCCGTCGCCATATCCATCGTTTTCTATAGCACACACGGTTCAAATTCGAGATCTCATTATGCTTATGTATTATTATACCTATGAATGGGAGTAGGGAAAGGAAAAATGAGAGGTAGAAAATCGAACCATCACAAACAAGGTGAAAAAGTTTAATTTTGTCTTAATCATTATTGAATGTGTATGGTTGTTACGTATCGTTTCATAATATATCGTATTATTTTAATGAATACAACATCTTTTTTAAGGCTCATGACCTCTTTCCATGACTTTATTTTATGATCGTAAGGATCCATTCATATTTCACATATAGAGATGGATTACATCATTTCCGTTCATTACATAATGGCCACACATCAACAACATGAAGAATGAGTTTACAGAGGTTGCTAGATCAACAACATAGACCACATTCATTTAGAACCTACTTGACTACTCTAAATCTTGAATTCGCCTCTGATTGTGACGAACTATCTATGAAGAATTGCTAGATCAACAATGAGCAGCCTATGATTTAGTGAAAACAAAACTAGATATAATTGTGTCAATATTTTGCAACTCCAGCACTCTGAGCCTTCCCTAAAATCGACTCGATGCTGCCATGGAAAAGACCTAAGCTTTTCGCTAAAGCAAAGCCGCTATACATGCCATCAACAGCTGCACTTACTATCCCGCCAGCATAGCCTGCTCCTTCTCCGATAGGGTAAAGCCCTCTTAAAGACGTGCACTCGCAAGTGTCAGCACTTCGCGAGATCTGGACAGGGGAACTAGTTCTTGTCTGTAATGAGGAAGAAATGAAAAGTTACCACTTCGGTTCAAGAAGCAAGAAATGTGCAAGTTATTAACTCCAATGCTTTGTTTAAAAATCGAGTTCATCGCTTAAATGGTCATCAAACTATTGGAAATAGGTGAACAAAGTTACTTTTTGTATCAGAAAAGTTATTAATCTTTTGTTATTTCACTCGAAAAGTCATATTTCTTTCTTTTGTATAGGAAAAGTGGCTTAGTTTCAATTTTTCACACAAAAGGTCAGTCTCAATCCGGAAAGTGATATATCCGGACACTTTTAAAAAGAAAAACAGAAGAAAAAAGCAACCTTTTTAGTGAAATCGCAAAAGATACTAGCTTTCCAGATACAAAAGAAAGAAAAAAAGACCTTTCGAGTGAAATAACAAAAAGATAAGTGACTTTTCTGATACAAAAGAAATAAGGACTTTGTTCACCTATTTCCTATAGTTCTGTTTAAGCAATGAACTCTCCGAAAATCAATATGTAAGAATAGATTACATGCTTAATGAATTTAGAAGCATGTAATTTCCGAAACATAGAGCAAGTAAGTATATGATTAAATAAGTTGGGTATCACAAAGAAAGGTATGCATTACATTACCTCTACTCCATGAAGAAGAGCACTACTTGAAATAAATCCTGGTAACTGTAGTTCCAAGTTCAACAGAAATGATGTTAATTTTCCGAGACGAACATTTAGTGATAATGATATATCATATTCTCAAGACAGGAAAATACCTCTTTGTCAAACTTCAAAAGTGATTGTTGTAAAGAGCTGGTAATGTGACTAGGGAATAGTTCATGGAGATTTGTTGCCTTTACTCCTAATCTATAACTGGACGATGGCACTGACGTCCCTGTAAAACGAATTTTAAGCCAGATAAGTATTTCTTGTCCGCTTCCTGCTCTTCCAATTCAAAAAGACTTGTCGTAAAAAATGTGTTAGTTGGTAGTCAACAGGGGTGCGGCATCCTCCTATAATAGTTAGCAAGAGCAGCCAGACGGACTACTACAGTGAGTCTAGTATAGTCAAACCTCTCTACAACGATGTCGTTTGTTTGGATATATTACGACTGTTGTAGTGAGATGCTATTATAGGAAACATATAATATAACATAATACGAAAGCCGGTTACAACGAAAACTTACTGTTATACTGAAATGTTGTTATAGAGGATGGATGTTATAGAGGGGTCTGACTGTAACTAAATGAGTGATGAACCAATAGAAGTGGTAGCCATGGGCATTTACTCCAAATATCTAACCCCCAATAATGCCACCAACCCCAACAAAGAGGTTTACCTGACAATTTGTTGTCGAGAAAATCGGTCACCGTTTGAACAGGTACCACGAAATTGCCTCCGCCCATTGCAGCTGCCCTTCGCTCGAACATCCTCTGAAATCATACAGTCGAGATGTAAATATGTGAACCTCAGAAGTCCAAAACGAGTTCATGATTACATGTTTATTTCTAAGCGACCAGTATGGACAGTTAAGGAGTACCTGAAATTCAACACCAGCGAGAGGTCCGTGCAAGTCCAAAGCAGCAAAATCCTTTGACGAGACTGTAACAACAAGTGCAGCATTTGCCCATTTAGATGACCGTCGGGAAAAGGACATTCCATTGATGCAGAGCTCCGATGGATCTGTACTTGTTAAAACTACCTGCCAAAATCTTGCCACGTAAATTATATCGAAATCTACACTGAAGTCTATTAAAAAATACATGTCTTTCGGATATCACCAACTTAACATAGGCATATAAACATTTCTAGTTGTTGTCATCACTAATCTACATTGTCTGTAAGTTGGGTCTGGGGAGGGTAGGATGCACGCAGACCTTACCC
>JAJOOI010072569.1:0-22877 GCA_029582585.1 Solanum bukasovii | reverse complement strand
CTAACCACAATAGCCCCAAGGGCAACAACAAACAATTAACTAGGCTGAAGGCGAGCAATTTAGCTATAAACAATATATATATGAATAATCTCCAAGTCGTTCTTAACTTAGGGTCTTTCTTAACAGATCGTGAGTCCCTAAAATGAGGGGTTAGAACCACCCAATCAGCCAACCATTCACAATTACATCTACAAGATCACCAACGTTAACTACATGTAAGGAAACATGTCGAACGAAGGGAATAATCTTAACATACCTTTCCAATGAACGCTCGAAACATCGTAGTTCCTTCACGAAAGTTGTTCCTTATGTCCTAAGATTCACAACACCATATATACACAGCTGGTACGCACCTATAAACAGTTTATAATTAATCTTATATCGGCAGATTTGCCATATTGTCCCAACTTGTCGAAACGGCCGTAGAAATTCATAAAAACAATCATAAAAGAGTCCCGAGATGATTACCTTAGTTAACCAAGTTAAAACCTTGAAGAAACACCAATAATTACAAATTTATATCTTTAAAAAGCATCTCCAAATGAAGCAAATAGTAGGGAAAAACGATTGCCACGTGTAGGGATTATGTTTTTAGGCACGGGGGCAATGTTTAACGGTAGAAATCGTCAAAACTAACCTTCATTATGCTAGGACTCCATAGAAACCCTCTCCTAAGCTTTCTCTCTGGTTTTGGAACTGAAATGAACTGTTTCCATGGCTAAAAACGTTAAATAGTCGACGTACCATATTTCTTTACCCGACCCGAATCCGACTCAGATTCTGCCCTGGCAGTCCCTAGTAAAACCCTCATAACTCTTTACTCGGATGTCCATTTGATACGGGGTTTTGTGCGTTGCAAACTAGACTCCTATGCCTTCAATTTAAAGGTTAATAGGCCTTCTAACTCTTTATATATTGGGAGAAAACATCCAATACATTTGACCCAAATTTCAAAGAAATCTTTAAAAATGAACTTATGATAACTTTCACCAACATTTATTTTGGCACTTACTTAACTTCAAAACTTGAGATAAAACCCTTGAACACTTAAAATATGACATACCACATCCTTTTTAATTCATTACTCACCCTTTTTGTCTTTCCACAAAGGTACGAGTTAATTCAGACGTTTTGGAAAAGTCGGGGTGTTACACAAGTAGTCCGCTTGGGTCACCAATCTACTATAAAGAAAGCCCACTCTTAGTCAAGACTAGTGTAGAGCTAATCTCAATCCCAAAATTTGGTGTATTGGCTTAAGATGACTCAACACCCAAGGCGTGTTGAGCCTATTAGAATTCCACCTTGCGTCTATTTGACCCATTGGTCAATAAAATACAATCATGCTTATGTGTTTAAATTTGAAGGATATATATGCCATTTGGCAAACCATTGTCTCTTGGGGTTGAGTTTTAATCGTTTGTTCGAGTCGAAGAAGGATCAAGTTATCATAGCATCCAAGAGCGTGGACATCGAAGATGACAAGAAATCAAGAACATATGATCTTTCCTTGGAAGCATAGATTAGGATTGAACCCCTGCGCGGGACTGATACTTTGTATCCCATTCCCCCTATTATGTATCCACATTTAGTTTATTCATAAAACTTGTATAAATTTGGGTTTTGGGCCAATGGTATGTTTCAAATGACGTCATACATTTTTCAATTCGATAGGCCCACTTTTGGCATAAAAAGGTCACAAGTTTAGGACGCGATATAAATTGTGCTACTTGATATGATTGCTTTGTGTTGTGATGTGTCACTTTGTCTAAAGTAGAATTAATCCACTCTTGTTTCTTATAGCACTCTAAGCATATATTAAAATTCACAATAATCCAAATTACTTCTGAAGTGTTGTCCAAGTTTCTCAGAAATATATAAACCGTCTACTCTAAAAATCTCCTAAGTTTTTATTCGTCCATCACAGGAAGGTCGATTTGCTAGAATGTATGGAAAAAGTGTCAACGCACCAATCTAACCCATAGCTTTGGTTAGTGATGAAGAAACTGAAGAATCTCAAAACATTTATCGAGACTAAAGTGAGGATAACTGCAGCCAAAATGAGACTTGCAATTCTGGACCAGACTGAATGGATGCTACGAGAGAGAATTATTGAGGTTGACATGGAAACAACCTCGGTGAAAAGAAAGATTGCAAAAATTGATCAACAGATAACTAATATCACTAAAGCGTCTGCAAGGATCCCCAAAATTGAATGGGACATTAAGAAACTAAATTTTGGGAATGCTTCCTCCATGAGGGGAAATGGTAAAACAAAAGTAGGTTCAGATGACAAGATCACTGGATCATCACCCTACAGTTGAAGAAGGAAGGAAAGAAGTCTTTGGGTAGATTTAGGTTCATGTAACACATTTCTCATGTTTGTCAGTTTGTTTTTAAATTTTTATTGTAATCAAGAACTACGTAAGACTTGAGCCCATAGGGGGTACGTAGGAAGCTCTTTTCGAGCCTAGTCTCTCTATCAATTTTGGGAAGGGTACGTTTATGTTATCTTATGTAATTTGAACTACGTTGGGCCTGATTTCCTTGGTGGATACGTAGGCAGCCTACTTAAGGCTCGGTCCCTATCTTTTCAATTTTTATTCTCCCTTATTAGTGAATGATTCTGAAGAGTTCCACCTACAAAAGCATATGAGTGGAAGAAATTAGCAAGATTCTATGCAAGTCGACCTTTCCAATTCAATTGCAAAAAAGATTTCTTTCCATTTGAGTCCTCAAATTCACCCGAAATATATCCGTGGATTAATATGCTTGAAGCAAAATGACACTTGTGTGTTCATTTTTATGTCATCTTATTTGCATATCTCATTAAAAACAAAAACTAACACACATGTCTTTTGAGTTGTTCTTCTCTACACGTAAAAACTGATTTGTGTTGAAATCAAACTGGCCGACCATCCCTACTTTACAAGATCTAAAGCAATCATACCATCCTTCCTTGATCATTCTTTGGAGAAAGGCAAGAGCAAAATGACGGGTACTTTTGAAGAAACATGAATAGTGGATGTGACCATCAGAAATGCTGAACTCGCTGAACAGAGTGAGTTAATCTCTCAGTTAATGCAACGAATTGCAGACATGTAGGAAGAGCTTCAATAGAACAAAGATCTGGCCAAACTGGCCATTGCATCGAATGAACCCCTCCTTGAAACTAGAAGACCTCCTCCTCCTTTTCCATCACTAAGTTCCCCATTACCCAACTATTTCCCTACCCATACCACAGGACCCATCACTTCCACCCCTAATCCTCATACCATTGACTTAACTGTATCCAACGCTCCTTACTCCAGCACTTCCTAGAAAACACCACCACTATTACCAAATCGGAACCAAGCACCTAACACTAATCACTCCCAAATCTTTACACCAACCCACCAAATCCCACCCCTAGTCTCTAATAATCCACGTGTTTTGCCTAGCCAACCTACATACCCTTCCGTAACATTCCAAACTCCACCAGCCTATACAATTCCTGAGCCATGTCCTAGCTTTCCTGTTCAATCGGAACTGGATCACTATGAAGAAATGGAGAAGGAGTGGAGGTTGAGAGAAGTAAAACGCGAACAAGAAATGAATGTTATGAAGGATGCCATCTCCGAGGCAGTAAAAAGTGTCCAATCTTTGAGGAAGATAACAAGACTTGAGTATGAGGACCTTTGCATGTACCCTTACTTGGAAATACCCGCAGGTTACAAAATTCCAAAATTTGAAACCTTTATTGGCAATCCCATGGCTCACCTACGAGCTTATGGTGAAAAACTCGTGGGTATCGGGAAAAATGATGCATTAATTATGAGGTTGTTTAGTCGAAGCCTCAGTGGGGAGGTGTTAGAATGGTTCACATCTCAAGAACTCTGTCAGTGGTCTACATGGGGGATCTGGCCAAAGCCTTTTTGGAAAGATTCCAGTTTAATGTCGAAGCTGTCCCCGACAGATATTATTTGGAAAAAATCAAGAAAAAGACCACGGAGGACTATCGTTAATATGCGTGCCGCTGGAGGAAAGAAGCTACAAAGGTACAACCTGTGATGACTGAAAGCGAAATAACCTCTACTTTAATTCGAGCTCAGAAGCCCGAGTATTATGAAAGGATGTTGCCCATGATGGGACAAAAGTTTTCGGAGCTAATCAGAATGGGAAAAGCCATAAATGATGGCCTCAAGTCTGGAAAGGTTACAAGTCTCACCGCCTTGCAGGCCGCCAACAAATCCTCACCATCCATGTCCATAGGATTCTCTAGGAAAAAGAAAGAGGACGTGTCTGCTGTATCTTTTAGCCCGAGGCCCAGGCCGCAAAGGTATTTTGAGTCTGGTTCTGCCATTGGAAACTCCAACCGATTCCCCACCACAAATATTTACCCACCATCTCCATAAGCTCCAATCCCAATGATTATGCACAACAAAAATACCAAGCACCACTGCCTATCTACCAAAATCAACCACCAACCTACCAAAATACACTACCAAATCACCAAGCCAACACACCAGTCTACCAAAATCCTTGACAAAACAATCCAAATGCCAACAATCTACCCCATCCTAACCTCGAAAGAAAACCTCCTAGAGTTTTCACTCCCTTGGCAGAAACACGTACCTAACTCTTTGAGCGTCTAAGAGTGGCAGGATTGATCCAACCAGTAGACGCAAGGATAATTAATCCCACAACAAAGTTCTTCCGAGCGGATCAACGTTGTGCGTACCATTCTGGAGGGGCAGGACATGATACAAAAGGATGTATTGATCTGAAACATAATATTCAAGACTTGATCGATAACAGAGTCATCACTCTCCAAGCCCCTGCCCCCAATGTGAACCTCAACCTATTGCCGAATCATGGAGGAGCTACCATCAACATGATTGAAAGAGACGAAGATTGGCTGGCTAATGGGACTATCGGTGAAGCAAATGTCAACTCATTTATACCAACAGTGGCCTCATTAACCATAAAGGCCCGTCCAGAGTTTGTTGTAATAAGTGCACCTCATCAAGCATTCACTTTGACAAAGGAAAACAGTAACGAACAACCTAAAGAAATGTTTGTCGTGCAGGCGGCTACCACACAAGGGATGACACGTTCTGGAAGATGCTACATTCCAGAAGAACTAACTCAGGAAATACGAAGAAAGGAGAACCAAAAAAGGCCGATCATAGAGGGTGAGGCTGAAGAGTTTTGGCGAAGAATGCAGCCTAAGGAGTATTCCATTGTCAAGCATTTGGAGAAAACTCCCGCTCAAATTTCTGTTTGGGCTCTATTAATGAGTTCTGAGTACCATCGAAAAGCACTGTTGAAGGTACTTGATGAAGCGTATGTACCAACGGGAACAAGTGGTGAGAATTTGGCCACTATGGTAAGTCATGTCATTAGGAGTCATCAAATCTCTTTTCGAGAAGAGGAGTTGCCACTCGAAGGGGTGATGCACAACCGTGCCTTATATATCACCGTCAAATGTAGGGACAAGTTTATAGCGCAAGTATTGATTGATAATGGCTCAGGACTCAATATCTGCCCATTATCAACCCTTACTCAGCTAAATTATGATGTAGGGGAAATTCGTCAAAGTCGTATGAATGTAAGGGCGTTTGATGGTTCGCAAAGAGAAACCATGGGGGAAGTAGACTTGTGTATCCAAATGGGGCCTGCAAAATTTGTCACTAAATTCCAGGTGATGGGTATATCTACGAGCAACAACTTATTGCTAGGAAGACCATGGATCCATACTGTTGGAGCAGTCCCATCCATATTGCATCAACTTTTGAAATTCATCTGGGAGGATCATGAAATCGTCATCCATGGTGAAGGGAGTAATCGTAGTTACCCTGGTTTCTCCATTTCAGTTATTGAAGAGTCTTCTCAGGGTAATGACTTTCACATGGTGGAGATAATGAATGCTGCTTTTGAAGATATGATACTGCAAGTACCAATGCCGCAAATGTATAAAATGATAGCTGCAACTATGCTGAGAAGTGGTTTTGAACCTAGGCGTGGGTTAGGCAAGAATTTGGATGGCATATCCGAACCTCTTCCTATACCACTTCAAAATTTCCGATTCGGCGTCGGTTATACCCCAACAAAGGAAGAATTGTTTGAAGCAGGAACAAGGAAGAAACATGACTGTGATATACCAAAGCCTATTCCAGTATTGTACCAGTCATTTGTTGCTAAAGCTTTAGAGCCTGAGATTGATGGTCTAGTGGAAGGGATGGGAAGATTGTTTGATGAAGAAGATTGTGATGTGATCTCGGTAGAATGCACAATAACACCCACTATCCGAGATGCCGGACCTAGAGAAATGCTACAGAATTGGGTGGCCATTCCACTTATGATCCATCGAATGGCTTGGTAGACAAAGACAAGATTTGAAGTTTTATTTTTGAAAATTGGTGTTGTTCGGACGAGGCCCGAAACCACCATTTATGTCACTTTATTTTTCATCGTAATGTTTAAAAAGGAAATGACTCATGAGTCATGACCAAAGTTTGTACGCCTTTTTAAAATTCCAATGAAAGCCTCGTTTATTTTAAATTGATTATCTTGTCATTGCGAATTATTCTACAATAAATACATTTAAACTCTTTCTATCTAACATGGTTGATTTGTTGTTCTTTTCAGTAAAAATGAATCTAAACTTGCCAATGTCATGACATGTCACGAACACGGCGAACCAAGCAAGGTCGATGAAAATGAATGTGAAGAATATGATGAGGAAACTATGATGCCTGAACACCTTACCGAGGACTTGAGGCAACTTGAAGATGATAAAAAGCTCAACCTGGATGAAACAGAGACAGTAAACTTGGGAGATGACGAGTCTGTCAGAGAAACCCGAGTCAGTGTCCATTTGGCAGCAACAGATAGAGAAGAATTGGTCAAGCTGCTCAGACAATACATCGATGTGTTTGCCTGGTCTTATGATGATATGCCAGAGTTAAACACTGATATTGTTTCCCATAAGCTGCCTATCAATTCAGAGTACTGTCCAGTAAAGCAGAAAACCAGAAACTTCAAGCCCGACCTGAGTTTAAGGATAAAAGAGGAGGTCATGAAGCAGATCGAATCAAAATTCGTTGAAGTGACCAAGTATCCCACTTGGCTGGCTAACATTGTTCCAGTGGCGAAGAAAGATGGAAAAATCAGGATATGCGTGGATTATTGGGATCTCAACAAAGCAAGTCCGCAAGATAATTTCCCCTTGCCAAACATCCACATACTCATCGCTAATTGTGCTAAGCATGAGCTGCAATCTTTTGTGGATTGCTTTGTGGGATACCACCAGATTCTAATGGATGAAGAAGATGCAGAGAAAACAACATTCATCACACCGTGAGAAGTCTACCATTATCGTGTGATGCCGTTCGGCCTTAAGAATGCTGGAGCCACTTACATGAGAGCTATGACCACCAGTTTCATGATATGATCCACAAAGAAATTGAGGTGTATGTGGGCGATGTCATCATAAAATCCCGCGAGAGTTCGGATCACCTGACACACTTGGAAAAGTTCTTTAACAGGTTACATAGGTATGATTTGAAGTTGAACCCAGCCAAATGTGCATTTGGAGTACCTGTTGGGAAGTTACTCGGATTCATAGTTAGCAGAAGAGGTATCGAGCTTGATCCTTCCAAGATCAAGGCAATTCAAGACTTACCTCCTCCAAAGACTAAGAAGGAAGTAATGAGTTTTCTGGGGAGACTAAATTACATCGGTCGATTCATAGCTCAATCAACGGTGATATGTGAGCCCATATTCAAGTTACTACGAAAAGATGCGCCAACCAAATGGACTGAAAAATGTCAGAAGACTTTTGACACCATCAAGAGTTACCTTTTGAATCCACCAGTGTTGGTGCCACCACGTGCGGGCAGTCCTTTGCTATTATATTTATCCATCTCTGACAATGCATTCGGGTGTGTGTTGGGACAACATGATGAGACCGGAAGAAAGGAGAGAGTTATATACTATTTTAGCAAAAAGTTCACATCCTATGAGGCTCGTTAGACCCTTTTAGAGAGAACTTGTTGTGCTTTGACTTGGGTTGCTCAGAAATTGAGACATTATCTGTCGGCTTATACAACACATCTCATTTCGAGGATGGACCCACTCAAGTACATATTTCAGAAAGCAATGCCCACAGGAAAGCTAGCAAAGTGGCAAATGTTGTTGAGTGAGTTCGATATTGTGTACATGACTCAGAAAGCAATCAAGGGGCAAGCTTTGGCCGATCACCTTGATGAAAACCCAAGAGATGAAGGATATGAACCACTTAGAACATATTTCCCTGATGAAGAAGTATTGTTTGTAGGGGAAGACATATCAGAATCATATCGTGGGTGGAGAATGTTCTTTGATGGAGCAGTAAACTCTATAGGATCAGGAATTGGAGCAGTGTTAATATCAGAATCGGGGCAACATTATCCAGGAACAACAAAACTTAGATTTTGATGCACTAATAACATGGCTGAGTACGAAACATGTATTCTTGGCATTAGAATGGCTCTTGACATGAATATTCAAGAATTACTGATAATTGGTGATTCAGACTTGTTGATTCATCAAGTTCAAGGAGACTGGGTGGTGAAGAATCCTAAAATCTTACCTTACGTACAATTGGTACGGAGATTATGCAAAAGATTTAGGAAGACTGAGTTCAGACACACACCGAGAATACAGAACGAGCTTGTTGATACCCTTGCAACCATATCGTCCATGATACAACACCCAAAAAAGAGTTATATCGATCCACTTGAGATAGTTTTAAAAAAACAACCAGCACATTGTTCACATGTGGAAGCAGAATGGGACGGGAATCCATGGTATATCGATGTGAAAAAGTACTTAGAAGCTGGCGAATATCCGGAAAAAGCAACAAGTATTCAGAAGAAAACAATCCGAAGAATGGCAAACAACTTCTTTTTTGAATGGAGAGGTTCTTTATAAGAGGACACCTGATCTGGGATTACCGAGATGTGTGGATGCTGCAGAAGCCACAAAATTGCTTGAAGAAATGCACGTTGGAGTGTGTGGGACGCACATGAATGGGTTTACATTAGCAAAGAAAATCTTAAGGGCGGGATACTTCTGGATGACTATGGAAAATGATTGTAGCCGATTTGTCCAAAAATGTCATAAATGCCAGGTACACGGAGATCTGATCAAAGTACCGCCCCACGAGCTCAATGCGATGAGTTGCCCTTGGCCATTTACAGCCTGGGGCATGGATGTTATTGGACTGATTGAGCCTGCTGCCTTCAATGGTCATAGGTTCATTTTGGTCGCCATTGATTACTTCACAAAGTGGTCGAAGCTGCTTCCTACAAAGCTGTGACAAAGAAAGTTGTGGCAGATTTTGTCCGCAACAATTTGATATGCCGTTTTGGAGTTCCAGAGTCTATCATCACAGACAATGGAGCAAATTTGAATAGTCACTTGATGAAAGAGATATGTGAACAATTCAAAATTACCCACCGTAATTCAACTGCATATCATCCTCAGATGAATGGAGCTGTGGAAGCTGCTATTAAGAACATCAAGAGGATACTGAGAAAGATCATTGACACCTACAAATGTTGGCATGAAAATTGCCTTATGCTTTGCTAGGTTATCGCACCACAATCTGAACATCAACTGGAGCAACTCCTTACCTATTGGTATACAGAACAGAAGCTGTGATACCAGCTGAAGTTGAGATACCATCTTTAAGGATTATTCAGGAAGCTGGATTGAGCGATGCTGAATAGGTTCGTGACCGATATGAGCAATTGGCATTGATTGATGAGAAAAGAATGAGTGTTGTTTGACATGGCCAGTTGTATCAACAGAGAATGACTCGCGCTTTCAACAAGAAAGTAAGAGTTCGAACATTTGAGGTAGGCCAATTGGTGTTGAAACGCATTTTCCCTTATCAAGAGGAATATAAAGGGAAATTTTCACCTAACTGGCAAGGACCGTATGTCGTCCACAAAGTACTATCAAGAGGAGCTTTGGTTCTAGCAGAGATGGATGGTCAGGTGTGGCGCAAAGCTATCAATTAAGATGCCGTTAAGAGATACTACATTTGAAAGATGATACTTCTTTCCTTTATTTCCTTGTAATTGTAGTTTTCTTGTAATCATCGTTGCATTATGTTTTACAACATTCCCGTTGTACTTGAACTACGTTCGACCTGAATTCTCAAGAATGAGATACGTAGGCGGTCTATGTCAACCTCGGTCGTTTCCTTATCAAATTTTCTATTTTTGTCACTTCTCGGGATAGGAACTATATTTGACTTGATTCCCGCCTCAACGGGATACGTAGGCACCACAAGGGTTCGGTCATATTCCCAATAAGATTTCCATTTCCCCTCATAATGGAAACTGGGACAGAATTTTTGAGAGGACCTCAAAAATTCTACAAGAAGAGTCATTTCCTACAAACAAGAGTCAAGGATCATATCGAAATGTGCAACTGGGAATAATTTTGAGGAGATCTCAAATGCAAGACTCCCGTGATCATCATCAGATTTGTTTTTGAAACATCTAACTGGGACATAATTTTTGAGAAGGACCTCAAAAATTCCATCAAGGATACTCGGACCTTCGAAGTCAACTTCAATTGTCTCAAATTGACGTGTTCTTAAAGGGTTTTAAGTTGCCAGCGAGCTACATGTCATATCAAAATCTGAGACAAAGAGTTTTGTTCGTATCGTGCATGTCGTGACAGTTAATTGACAGAGAATTTCTTTAAAACTATTTTTCAAAACTTAATGCTTAGAAAATGTTTTAATTTAAATATGATATTTTATTTTGTCTACTGCGATTCATTGGATCTACCAGACAAAGTTCTAGAGATAACGAGACCAGGAGCAAGGCGACTTCAACACAGATCAGTGTTCCAAAACTAACATGTTTTTGTGGATGCAGGGTATAATAAGATCATCAAAGGAACTATATCTATCAACCAACTAGTTCAGGAGAACATATCCAACAAATATCAATTAGTGAGTGTAACATCTTCGTTTGATCAAAGAGGTATTTGACAGATTAAAGAATAGTATCTACCGCTTAAGGTTACGAGATACGGATGAAAATGATGTTATGATCAAAAAGTACCTATCATCATATCAAATATTGATGAAAGACGACGTTCATAGTCAAATTCATATTCAAACCGCCGAGAGGGCCATCATATTCAAACCGCCAAGAGGGCCATTTATATTCAAATCGCTGAAAGGGCCATCATATTCAAATCGCCAAAAGGGCCATTCATATTCAAACTGCTGAGAGGGCCATTCATATTTAAATCACCGAGAGGGCCATTGCATATTCAAGCCGCCAAGAGGGCCATTGCATATTCAAGCCGCCGAAAGGGCCATTGCATATTCAAATGCCTAGAGAGGCATTTATATTCAAACCGCCAAGAGGACCATCATATTCGGATCGCCAAGAGGGCCATCATATTCAATCATCAAGAGAACCATTAACATATTACATTAGTCTATTTTACTACTTCGATATTAAAGGAAGAGTACAGTGAAGAGTCATGTCTCAAATATGAGATACAAGCTTTATTTGTTTTAGGTCAAGCTGAAAGAAGTTGACGTCAAATATTCAAGGAGAAAAATTAAGTGCCAACATGGTAAATGACACTATCTCTCCATTTGAATTATATTTTACAGTAATTAGTTTTATCTCAGTCTGTGTCGAGAGCATCCGAGAGGATGAATACTCAAATCAAACCACAGGTGCGGACGACATAAAAAAGGATGCAACACAACGTGAAACTTTTCTTAGTAGCGAACTGGGACATAGTCCAAAGAGGAGTATTAAACTCTTAGGACGCGAGTTGAGGATCGACGTCCACCACAATCAAACCACACCCCTATCAAAAGGCATGAGGGCATTTCCTTTTGGTTTATCCGTTACAATTTCGCATCCGAAAAACTTTTTACTCTCACCGGAGGTAGCTTTCCAATCTGAGTGACAATGCACCAAGAGCTTTGGAAATAATGTCCATGTAAGTTCTTAATTATGGGTGTGAAGCGCGCCATATTCATGGCTAAGAGGTTGCAAGCCTCTTTTTCATACTCGACTTACTTGTCACTCTTCCAGAAACGAAGGTTATCTAGCATAATAGATTTCCTTTTCAATAGATCGAGTCGAACTACAACCAACCTGATTCCTAAGGTTTAAGGATATGTAGGCGGGCTCAATGTTGAAAACTTGGCTGTATTCCGACATCCTCTCTCAAATCTTATTCTCGAGCATTTCGGTCTCTTCATAATTTGATATCAGGATAGCTTTTGAACTCTTTCAGAGTCGTGTGTTAAATCAAGCATATAGATCTACAATTGGCCTGAATTCTCATATAGCCTGAGATATGTAGGAAACCTGATACCGAGGTTCGGCCATAATTCCTAAAGTCCATACCAAAATCCCTTTCCTAAAGATGAAGATGTAGTCGGTCAAAATTGGATTCGTCAATTTCATTTGCCTCAAATTTCCTTCATCAATCCAAGTCAAATGAGGGACAGTAGTTGACACCCAATTTTGGACCTCCACATTGTATATTAATCATCGAGCTTCTTCATTTCAAACGATTTAAATTAATTAGTTTTATAAAATTTCAAAAAAATAAATAAATTGCAAGTTATTTTAAATAGTTTTGTCACTCTTTTATAACTTTTAGATAATATATATGTTTTACATAATTTCGTATATAATTAGTATATTTTATGAATATTCAAAAACTATCTCAAAGAGATTTTATTTTAATTAAATATTCTATTAAATTAGTTTAGTTCAAATTATAGTTATAATTCTAAGTCATTTGGTTTATATTTAAATTAATTATTTTATTTCGTTAAGATTAAGAAGCTCGTTATTTAATTATATTAATTCATCTTATTTGACCTTAGTCGAATTCCTCAATTAAATCAAATCGGCTATGTCCTTACCTCCACTCGGCCGAATTTGTAATCTATATGGTTGTTTTCCAAAATCTGAATTTTAACCAATATTTGCTCCATTTATTGTGTCAATTTAAGACCAAAGTTAGGCCAATTTTCAACCCCACTTCCATTAAATCCAGCCCAATTTCACTTTCCCAACCGGCCCACTCTTTCTATGCACAAATATAACATACCCATTTCAATTCAAGAATTCCAATTCAATTCCAGCAAACACCAAATAATTCCTAGCCAAACCTGACCCCTGTATGTTTTCTTCTTCTTCTTCACGCGAACGTCTTCTTCCCAGCAAGAAGTCGCGTCCAACAGTACCCCGACCCCACTGCCCATACTCGTCTTCTTCTTCTTCTTCATGCAAGAAAAGAATGACAAGAAACTACCCTGCAGAACCCATAACCCTAGAAACCTAATCGATCAAATCGCTTATCCCTTTCAGAGATCTTCAAATCTCTTTCACTATTGATCTTGGAAAGGAGAAAAGAAATTCAAACTTTTTGTTTGAATTTCTCCAACGGATTTCCCCCCAAAATGGCCCCAACTTCCCCTATAAATAATCCTTTACATTCAAGTGAAAAAGGAGGGTCTCGAAATTGGGTTTTGACGGTCATGGAGATTAGTTTGGAAGCAATAATTGTTTTACAATTGAAAAATTTCAAGCAATTTTCTAATCCTAGGTTCCGAGGAAATCCCTGTTCGTAGCTGGTTTTGAACTTCTTGGCTTACTATTATTAGTATTTGAATCTTGTGGTAGAAGAATCACTATCCAAAACTCGTCGTCCCAGTTCTGCTGCTCTTTAAAAGGTAATATTAATTTCGATTCGAACGCCTTGCGTTCTTGATGCTCTGTTATTTGATTCTCAACTGTATGAGCTGTTTATATGTTAGTGTTTCGGGAATTTTTCTTTACTGTTGATCATAAATCAGTATTTAGATGGTCCGTTTATTCAAAAATGATTTTTTTCGGTTTTTGTTTTCTCGCTCAAAGATGGGTCGATCCCATTTAAGGATCAGGATGAGTTCTTCTGGTTAGTGTACTTTTACCTCATTACATTATCTCATCTTGTTGTTTATGATTGTGGTTTAGTTTGAAGTCCTAAATTTAGTCTAATAGGAGGTTTATTTTCATTTGTGAGCTGATTTTCGTTTTGTATCTCGACTAGTTTAAATAAATATAGGACGATTGGTTTATGTTCTCTCTTTTATCTTCTCTTCGTTGACTGGCCTGTTGAGTTTATTCCGTTCTAATTTTAGGTTGTTTGAAACATGCCTCTTCGATTTTGGAATCCAATGAATCTTTAGTTAAGCAAAGTTTGTATACATGAAGGTTATTGTTGCCTGCCTTTTCTATTTCTTAGAGTTCAAAAATATTGATATATGTTTGAGTCTCTAAGATTGAATGTATGCTTTGTGGAAGTTGGTTTGACGTATAGATTATATTTGGTAGCCATGAACTTGTTACAAATATTGCATATACTTATCGACTTTCTATTCCACTTTCATGTTTATGCTTTGATATTTGGATTAGCATTGAGGTATAGATCAAAAGACTGTTAAAATCTGATAAAAAGGGAGTAGTTTGTACTAAGTTTGAAATGGATGTTCACTGTTGCATAATTTTATTACTACTATTACTCTTTTCCCTTTTCTTTTTTATGTCATTGCATGCCTTCCTCAAAGTGACATATCAAGTACATAATACTCGAAGAGACATGCTCTTTGACCGCATCCATGTTGTGTTTATTTTTATTATTCGGGTGTGTGATGAAAACCATTTTATCTCTTGTTGTTCTTGCTATCGACACGCACTTTTGCCACTGCCAAGTTTTATATGTGTTGCCTATTGAGGTATAGTTAGTTCATTTTTATTTTAATAACTTTTGGTCTTCTTTTAATGAGTAGGTTTTGGTCACATTTTGGTTTGAACTACTTAAGTTATCCTTTTCAACTAAGTTAAGCTGCCTTTATTTTCTTATCTCAAAGTGATAATTTTGTTCTTTCTTTCGGTTCGTGCATGAGAGCTCTTCGAGTTATTTTTCAAATGCGTGTTAAATCCTAGTATATATCGCAGATCTCTGAAATTTTCTTTCTTTTCTTTTCACGCGTTACTGCCTGATTTAAGTACAAATCCGTGCTTTGCTAGTCTTTGTGTTCATGTAGTTGTGTATATTGTGACCCGAGATTTTGAATTATGTTCCTGAAACTAGTGGTACCAATATTCGTGTGAAAAGATTTAGCTCTTCGAAATACACTTGTTAAAATTCTTATGATTATATGAATTCACCCAACTTTAAAATTGCTATAAGTTGTCTGATATGGTAGTTTGGATATGTAATTTTGTTGATCTGTTCTAAAATTATATTAATATGCTATCTCTCAATTTATCATTTATCCAAGATTGGCTTGTTGTTTAGATCCCTTGCCATGGATTAATGTTGGAGTATTTTGTCAAATTCTGTGTATCTTAAATTTGCCCAACTGTTTTGTTACAATTTGAAGGGTAATGTACATATGATAAGCTTCTTTATTTTATTGTTTTTTTATTGTTTTTGGTTCATGTTGGTTTCCGTTGCCTTGTTGAATTCATCATTAATTAGCTAACTTATGTGCTAATTTGTTTTGATCGTTCGGATTATGACATAATAGTTTTTGTTTTTATTTTGTTGTTGTTGTTGTTAGGAATGAGTTAAAATGTTTATGGATTTGTGATTTACTTCTTTACTTGAGTTATTGCCATCCCCAATGATTAATTTGCACCAATAGATTCTTAATCTCAATACAATATTGGTGTGTCTTTGTAGACATTTCATTTAAAATTTATTTAATTATGGTTAGAATCTTGAACCACGTTTGCAACAAAAGTTTTGTCATCTTAGTCATAGCATATCCATAATCTGGAATCATGCCTATGCCCTTTATATGTTTGCATTTTCAGAATTTGAGTTGTTGTGACTTTCTTCCTTGTCCTAATCTTTATCCTTCTTTTCTTGCATGAACCCTCTCGGTTTGAGTCCATTGGAATCCCTTTGTTATTCTCCTTGCATCACGGGTTGGGTAGAAACCCAACATCTTCTCCATCGAGTCAGCAACAATTTTATACGAACTGGAAATTGAAAACAGGTGTACGAAAAGTCCGAAAACGGGCAGTATGCATGCTGCATACAGCAGTATACACCGGTATACATGGTTAATATCGATATACAAGTCCAAAAGTCAAACACATGTGTTTGGAAGAAAGATATACAAGAAAAGAGCTGATATACGAGTCAATATACACTGATATACAATCGGTGTATACAAAAATGGGATTAGGATTAAACCCCAAAAATTCCAGCGAAATTGGCCCAGAAGAAGGCCCAAATTCAAATTCTCCCTTACTCTTTAATTATTTAATTGTGATTATTTATTGTTTGTTGTTTAACTCTAACTTTATAATTGTTAATTAACTTAATGAATTCCCCAAAAGATGAGTTATTTACTTTGTGTTGGTTTAATTTTAATATATTTCATGTTTTTGTGTTCATTTATTCTATTAATCAAGTATATTGGTCAAAATTTTATTAAGTTAACCTTTGGTCCTTAAAAGAGATGTTCTTTAATGCTTTTCACTTAATCACATTTTATTCATTTTAAAATTATTTTTTTTAGTTAAAGTATTTTTCTCAAATAAACTTTAAAAATGTTAGTCAAAACCTTTTCAATCAATTTAAAATATATATATATATATATATACACATACTTAGTCATTTTCTCAAAAATGGTTAGTCAATTAATTTAAAATGATTTTCATGCATTAATTTATCAAATTGGTTTTAATTATTATTTCAAAATGAATTAAATAAATTCTAATTAATCTAGTTTTATTAATATTCTAATCACTTGTATTTTGAGTCAAATGTTTTATTTTGGATCCCTTTCTCTAAAAAAATAAAATAAAATAAAATGTGTCATTTATTTAACTATTTTCTCAATGTTAATCAACTATTGTAAGTTATTAGTTTTTATGTTAAATCATTATTTTCCTAAAAATAATCAAATATATTTTAGTCAAGTCGCAGGTCAACCGCATGTTAGCGGACACTTCAAATGCTTAAACCCTTCTCGAAGTGTAAATTGAACCCCAAACCCTCTTTGGTATTTTCAAATGATTTTTTCTGTTTAAATCTTTGAAAACTATAAGTTTTCTTAATTTCTTTAAAAAATTAAGTGGCGACTCTTTTCTAAGTATTTTTGTTAAAATGTTTTATACTTAGAACATTTCAAAAAGTGATTTTTCCAAATATAGGAAAATTACGGCATAACAGAAATGGCAACTCTACTGGAGATTTAATTAAGTTCTAACCATAAGATTTGACTATTTAACCAATTGTTATTAATTGCTAAATTGTTTATTTGTGCTTAATGTGTTTAAATTGCTATAAACTGTTGCATTCATGGTATAACATATTCCGTCAAACGACGCCTATTTTTTATTTTCCACTTAAAGGACGATTATGCGGGCCGTAGTCGTTTGTTAACCAAATTGTTCTCGGAACACCCTGACGAATGTAGTTGGCTACTGGATAGTCAACAGTCGTTAACTGTCCCAGCCCAAGTTGTCACACCCCAAAACTCAAGGGGCGCAACTGGCTCCTAATGCCAAAACTCAGGCCCGAGCCGACCCTGCTGAACCATTTGCTACTAGCGTATGACAACCACACGCAATCAAGAAATCAAACAAGTATATCTCGGCTTAAAACTAAGCCATCGGCCGGCAAGGGCCCGCTAACTGATCTATAAAAGAAAATACTATTCCCAGGAGATCATATAAATAAATAGCCAACTAGCACAAAAGTCCTGATTGGGCCGTCGAGGCCACCATGATATCTATACCAAAACTAAAAGCAGGTATATATCAATATAATACATCAAACAACTCACAAGCTTCAACAAACCAACCACATAGGCCAGTATGGCCATAACGTAGCTATACACCCCACACACTAGTCTGCAAGCCTCTAAGAATAGTAAAGATTAGCGGGACAGAGCCCCAGCCTACCCATAAAGATATATGCAACAAAAGGTAACAAACCTCCCAACTCTTGCAGCTCCGGAGGAAAGGGGTTGGCCAACCGGATAGAAGTCAATCCTGTTACTGAGGAGGTCTACTCAGTCATCTATCAGGACCTGCATGCATGAATGCAGCGCCCCCAGGCAATGGGGCGTTAGTACAAAATAATGTACAAAGTATGAAAAGCAATATCTATGATGAGGTATCCTGATATACTGGAATAATCTGATAAATAAATCAAGGATAAGATAACTGTACTGACCTGCTCCTAAATCTAAACTTATCAAAAATAATAAAACAACAACCCAACCAAGCCCCCATAAGCTCGGCAGGTACAAACAGCACATAAGACCACCTTCTCAGGCCCCCATAAGCCCGGAAGGTGCCAATCAGCCTATATTCCCCTACTAGTAGTCCCCTAGCCCCGTAGGCAATCACATAGCCCTCTGAGGCATTAATATAACCCCGTAGGCAGCACATAGCTCTCTTAGGCATCAACGTAGCTTATAGACAACTCATAGCCCTTTTAGGCAACAACATGGCACTGTAGGAAGCTCATAGCCTTCTTAGGCGTCAATATAGCCCTGTAGGCAACTCATAGCCGTTCTAGGCACAATATAGTCCTATTAGACAACATCATAGCCCCCATAGGCAGTTCATAGCTCAACGACTAACCACAATAGCCCCAAGGGCAACAACAAACAATTAACTAGGCTGAAGGCGAGCAATTTAGCTATAAACAATATATATATGAATAATCTCCAAGTCGTTCTTAACTTAGGGTCTTTCTTAACAGATCGTGAGTCCCTAAAATGAGGGGTTATAACCACCCAATCAGCCAACCATTCACAATTACATCTACAAGATCACCAACGTTAACTACATGTAAGGAAACATGTCAAACGAAGGGAATAATCTTAACATACCTTTCCAATGAACGCTCGAAAGACCGTAGTTCCTTCACGAAAGTTGTTCCCTATGTCCTAAGCTTCGCAAACACTATATATACACAGCTGGTATGCACCTAGAAACAATTTATAATTAATCTTATATCGGCAGATTTGCCATATTGTCCCAACTTGTCAAAACGGCCGTAGAAATTCATAAAAACAATCATAAAAGAGTCCCGAGATGATTACCTTAGTTAACCAAGTTAAAACCTTGAAGAAACACCAATAATTACAAATTTATATCTTCATAAAGCAGCTCCAAACGTAGCAAATAGAAGGGAAAAACGATTGCCACGTGTAGGGATTACATTTCTAGGCACGGGGGGCAATGTTTAATGGTAGAAATCGTCAAAACTAACCTTTATTACACTAGGACTCCATAGAAACCCTCTCCTAAGCTTTCTCTCTGGTTTTGGAACTGAAATGAACTGTTTCCATGGCTAAAAATGTTAAATAGCCGACATACCATATTTCTTTACCCGACCCGGATCGGACTTGGATTCTGCCTTGGCAGTCTCTAGTAAAACCCTCATAAATTTTTACTCGGATGTCCGTTTGATACGGGGTTTTGTGCGTTGCAAACTAGACTCGTAGGCCTTAGATTTAAAGGTTAATAGGCCTTCTAACTCTTTATATATTGGGAGAAAACATCCAATACATTTGACCCAAATTTCAAAGAAATCTTTTTAAAGGAACTTATGATAAGTTTCGCCAACTTTTATTTTGCCACTTACTTTACTTCAAAACTTGAGATAAAACCCTTGAACACTTAAAATATGACATACCACATCCTTTTAAATTTATTACTCACCCTCTTTGTCTTTCCACGAAGGTGCGAGTTAATTTGGACGTTTTGGAAAAGTCAGGGTGTTACATTCTTCTCCCCTTAGAAACATTCGTCCTCGAATGAAAAAAAATCTGAGTCACACAATCATGTCCCTAGGAGTTGCCAAAGTATAGGCAAAGTATCATTTGTGAATGTGACTATCCATAACGTGAAACGCTAAAATTCTAACCTAGGAGTCTCACACGACGGCATAAATAGCTAATCACTATAGCTCCACAATAACAGTGCGATAAAAATACAATGACAACAACCATAATAATAAGCAATAGTAAAAATAAAATAAAATGGATAGGTATCTAACCTTACTTCACTAATATAAATTGATACGCTATCACCCTGGGGTATGAAACAAGTAAGGATATTTGGACCTCATGCCATCCTTAGCTTCCCAGGTCACCTCTTCTCTATTCTTGTTTCTCCACAATACTTTAACCGAAGCCACCTCCTTGGTCCTCAATTTATGGACCTGTTGGTCTAATATGGCAATTGGAGTTTCCTCGTAGGACAAATCCTTTGTGATATGAACATCCTCAACTGGGACAACCAGATAAGAGTCTCCTACACACTTCCGTAGCATCGATACATGGAAAACTGGATGAACAGATTCTAGCCCCGAAGGCAACTCTAACTCATAAGCCACTTGTCCTACCCTTCGAAGAATCCGGTATGGCCCAATGAATCTTGGACTAAGCTTGTCTTTTTTGCCAAATCTCATAACACCTTTCATGGGCGAGACATTTAAGAATACCCAGTCATCGACACAAAACTCTAAGTCCCTTCGTCGCACATCTGAGTATGACTTCTGTCGGCTTTGAGCTGTTAGCAACCTCTCCCGAATGAGCTTAACTTTCTCTACTGTCTGCTGGACTATGTCGGGTCCGATCAACCCTGACTCACCTACCTCAAACCATCCAATGGGGGATCTACATTTTCTCCCATACAAAGCCTCATAAGGTGCCATCCCGATGCTGGAATGATAACTATTATTGTATGTGAACTCAATAAGAGGCAGTGGTCATCCCAACTTCCCTTGAAGTCTAGCGCACACGCCCGTAACATATTCTCGAGTGTCAAAATTGTGTGCTCAGCCTGGCTATCTGTTTGAGGGTGAAAGGCGGTACTAAGATTAACTTGTGTCCCTAATCCTTTCTAGAAGGACTTCCAGAAGTTGGCGGTAAATTATGCTCCTCTATCAGAGATAATAGATACTGGGACACCGTGTAGCGTAACAATCACTCTAATATAGAGCCCTGCATAGTCTTCGGTCGAAAAAGTAGCCCTGATTGGTAAGAAGTGGGCTGATTTTGTTAGTCTATCAACAATTACCCAAATAGAGTCAAACTTGCGAAGCGATCGAGGTAACCCTGTAATAAAATCCATATTAATTGCTTCCCACTTCCACAAAGGAATGGTTATCTCCTTAACTAGCCCAGCGGGCTTTTGGTGCTCAACCTTCACCGGTTGGCAGTTAGGACACTGCGCCACAAACTCAGCAACGTCCTTCTTCATGTTACATCTTCGTTGGACCAGGGTGATTAGAATAATTGGAATGATGTGCCTCTTCCATAATTCGATGTCGAAGCCCTGCAACATTCGGAACACACAATCGACCGCTATATCTGAGGACTCCATCTTCTGCTATATCAAATGCTAAAGATTATTGATCCTGAGCCTTAGCTCTAAGCTGATCTAAGCTAGGATCCTATTGTTGTCGTGATTTTACTTCTACAACTAGAGATGATACGGCTGTATCCTGAATTGTGACCCCACTATCGTCTGCCTCTAACAATCTGACTCTTAAGCTAGCTAACTGATGAATCCCGCTTCTCAACACCTAAGTGGGATAAAATACCCATAGATTTTCGACTGAGGGCATTGGCTACGACATTCGCCTTTCCTGGATGATATAAAATATCCACGTCGTAGTCTTTCAGTAACTCAAGCCATCGATGTTGTCGCAGATTTAACTCCTTTTGTTTAAAGATATATTGAAGGCTTTTATGATCTGTGAAGATGTCAACATGAACGCCATATAAATAGTGTCTTTAGATCTTTAATTCATCCACAACTGCAGCCAACTCTAAATCGTGTGTCGGATAGTTCTTCTCATGCTTCCTCAACTGCCTTGAAACATATGCGATAACCTTACCATGTTGCATTAGAACACATCCCAACCCAAAACCAGAAGCATCACAGTACACCACATAGCCTTCTGAACCCTCTGGCAATGCTAGAGCTGGTGCTGATGTTAACTTGTCCTTTAGCTCTTGGAAACTATGCTCACAAGCCTCAGTCCACTGGAACTTAGCTGCTTTTTGAGTCAGCTTCGTTAATGGTACTGGAAGTGAAGAAAACCCCTCTATAAACCTTCTGTAGTACCCAGCTAACCCTAAGAAACTGTGAACCTCAGTCGGAGTCATAGGTCTGGGCCAAGTTTTTACGGCCTCAACCTTTTGTGTATCAACCGCAATGCCTGCATATAATACAATATGGCCTAAGAAAGCTACACAGTTCAACCAGAACTCACACTTGGAAAACTTTGCATAAAGTTCTCGATCTCGAAGAACCTGAAGGACGGCTTGCAGATGATTTGCATGCTCATCTTTTGAACGTGAATACACCAAAATATCATCAATTAATACAATCACAAACAAGTCTAGATACGGCGTGAATATACTATTCATCAGGTCCATGAACACTGCTGGGGCATTAGTTAATCCAAAAGACATTACCAAGAACTCAAAGTGTCCATATCTAGTTCTAAAAGCTGTCTTTGGAACGTCTTTCTCCCGAACTCGTATCTGGTGATACCCTGATCTTAAATCAATCTTTGAGAAACACTTAGCACTTGTAACTGATCAAACAAGTCATCTATCCTCGGAAGGGGATACTTATTCTTTATAGTTGCCTTATTCAGTTGTCGGTAATCGATACACATTCTTAGTGAGCCATCTTTCTTCCTTACGAACAACACTGGTGCACCCCATGGTGAAGCACTAGGTCTAATAAAGCCTTTATCCAGCAAGTCTTTCAGCTGATCCTTCAACTCCTTTAGCTCAGCAGGAGCCATTC
>JAJOOI010072565.1:0-26841 GCA_029582585.1 Solanum bukasovii | reverse complement strand
GATGTATCCTTTTGAGAGGTAAATATAAAATATGTATGCAGTTATATAGTGTCAATATGCTAGTTCAATATGATAATTTAATTTCTTACATATATAGGTACCTTCGAACTCTTAAAAATATGATAGGCAACAAAGCTAGTGTTGAGGGTTCTATTTGTGAAGCATACTTGATGGCTGAATCAACACAATTCTTTTCTCATTATTTTGAACCTCATGTTATGTCACGTCATCATAATGTGTCCCGTAATGATGATGGTGGTGTTATGAAAGATGATGAAGAAAATTTATCAATATTCACCCATCCAGGAAGGTTATCGGGTGAAGCCAAAAAGAGAGATTTGTCTCTTGAGGAAATTAAGGCTGCCCAAACTTATATTCTTCTAAATTGTCAAGAGGTTGAGCCGTTTGTGAGGTAAAATTTTAAAGGTTATACTTCTTTCATATAATAAATTTGTCCATATATTATGAATTTATTTTTGACTTATTTTGTTGCAATGAAGCATGTATGTGCAACGTTTGCAAGAAGAGTTTCCGAATCTCTCTCAAGATCAAATAGATGAGAGTCTCGAAACATATTTTTCTGTATGGTTCAAGGAATATGTAAGCCTAATTAAATCATCACTATCATTTAAAATATAATGTGTCGAATTGTCTTGTGAATTTGACTAAATCTTATCATTTTTTTAAAATAGGTTCGATCCAACCATATTGAAAATGAATACTTGCGTAGTCTTGCTCATGGACCATTAATACGCGTGTATTCTTATCCAGTGTGTTTTGTTAATGGATACAAATTTCACACAGTACATCGCGGTAGTGCAAGATCAACAATGAATAGTGGAGTTTGTATCTCTGATCCAAATATGGGTGATTACTATGGAAGGATTCAAGAAATTATACAAGTGGAATACCGTAGGGTACCTTTAAAGCAAGTTATGTTATTCAAGTGTGAATGGTTTGATCCAACATTAAATATTGGTGTTAAGGTGCATAATCAGTATAAATTGGTCGATGTTAATCATCGTCACCGATTTAAAAAATATGAATCTTTTATTCTTGTGATGCAAGCAACTCAAGTGTGTTATATGTCTTATCCTAGAACAAAGAAGGACAAGGATGATTGGTTAGCTATATTAAAAGTCAACCCTCGAGATGCCATTGAATTACCTGACGAGTGAGTGATCACAATACCAGAACCAAATCTTCCATTTCAAGTTGAAGAAGTTGAATTTCATGAGATAGATATGAATATTATTGTTGATGAAACTATACTTCTGCATGATCCAAATGGGGAGGCAATTGAAATGGATGAACCAATGGATTATGGATTGTTTCCAGAGCATCATGAATTAGATGAAGAATTTACAGAAGACGAGTATGAAACTGAGAATGAATCTGAAGAGGATGATGAGGAGTTCGAAGAAGAAATAGATACAGACTAGTGTATTCATAGTAATGTGCTACAATGTCTTTAATGACGTTTGTTTATAGTAATATGTTTTGGATGTTATTTGTTTCTTGTGGAAAAACAGTGCTTGATTGTTGTATCTTTTGTGTGCTTTGCAGCTCTAATTTCTTAAAGCTACTAGTATCTTTTTGTGTATGACATGCTTCAACTTTGGTTGAAATTTTTCTAAATGTACCTCATTTTTAGCATGAGCAGGTAAACTCAAGAAATAAGATAGTTGTTTATATAGTTGGAAGGCATTCTCAAACTTCTGTTTTTCCTACTGCTGGACATTCTCAAGTTCAGTTTGGTCCATGACATGTGTGAAAGAATCTGAATATTTCTTAAAAGAGAGAAATTCTTTAACTTAGTTTTTCTTTCTGCTGCCGAATTAGTGTGTGCTTGCACTATTATTATTAATATACTATGAATTTCTGTATCAAAGAGTTCATATAATATCTTCAATTTTTTCCAGGTTGGAACCTTCAAGTACTTTCTCTAACCGAATATGCGAGTCTTTCAAAAGTGAGCTTGATCCCAAGGGAACTAATTGGAAAAGTGTCCCACAAGAAACAAAATATTTTTATCTAGTGTAATTCGAGGTATAATATTTCAGCATTTTAATTAAAAAGGTTCATCAGTTTTATAGTTTGGATACTGATGTTGTTATTTATAAAACTATTTCAGAAGGGATTCTATTGGGATCCTTCCATTGATAGTGAAGTGAAGATACAATGGCGAAGGAAGGCAGCGAGAAGGTACAGTGATTTCATTTCTGGCTTAAAGAAAGAAGGAAAACGGCCAAAATATATTTCAGAAGAAATATGGGAAAGTTGGATGAGTATTTGGAAGAAACTTGAGGTTATTGAAAAGTCAAAAATAAATTCAAGAAATCGTTGTGGCGGTCAGAATGCAGTTGCCAAGGGAACTCACACGGGAGGCTCTATTACCATTGGAGAGCATCGTAAGAGACTTGTAATTATATTTTCACGTACCCTTCATTTACTTGTGTCACAGTGACTATTTGCAATTGAGTTAGCATTCAAGTTTTATCTCTAAGGATTTTCTAGAATTTTGTGAACAAGAAAAAACATTTGTTAATGTCGATGTAGTGCTGATGTGGATGTGTCTCCTAGCTAACCTTACTTTGTTATGAACTAACAAATATGGTCTTGAATTACACTATACCATACTTTTATATTTTCATGTACTTAATTTTTTTTTCTTGTATAGGCTATTAAAAATGGTCACGATCCAACACCAAGTGAGATACATTTGCATGTCCATACACATGGTAATGATGGAAAATCTTTTGTTGGTGAACGAGCTCGAATCGTGCATGTAAGTTCAATAGTCTTACTGCTGATCCCAATGTGCTTTCTAATCTCTTCATTTGTGGCTGGTGTTATTAGTTTCAATTGTTGTGTTCTTTTTAGTCTTGGTCCACTGTTCATTATATCTCTTCTTACTGTTGATAATACATGAGTTGATGATCCTAGTAATGCCTATATCTCTTCTTACTTCTCAAAAATCTGAAGGTTCTTGCCCCTTTTGGTGACATCTCTTCAAAAGGGAATGGAGATTTCTTGTGAACTCAATTTCTTAATTTTATATTGTTGTTGTGTTTATTTTATACAAATCTAGATAAAATGTTTTATCTCGATCTAGCAAGCATTCCCCTTTTCAAGCTTCATTGTTATTGTCGGTATTGATTTTGATTAGAATAAGTTGCAGGTGCTTCCCCTTTATTTTCGTTCTAGCTTCTGTTATTTTTTATTTTGATTTTGATTGGAACACAATTGATCAGAGTAGCTAGACATTGTAGTTGTTTCCCAAGGGATGCAATTGTTTTCTGGCATTCTGGAAGCCTGTCAGCAACCACTGCTAAATCCTCCTGCTAATGACAAAGTTCACAGACCATTATTAATTTTCTTCTTTTTTATTCACATCAATGTGTCTATACAGGAATGAAAAACAACACAAGATAGGTTGAGAGAAAGAACTATCTGTTTTATTTTCAGTTCACCATTTGAACCTTAGCTTCCTGGGCTCTTTTACTATGCTCATTTATGTTTTTTTATGCTTTCCAACTGCTCTTTGCTGGCAGTTTATGTTGTTTGAGTGCTCAAATCCCTTTCTATAATCTTTATTTTCAGTTCAATTTTGAGAGTTGTGTTCTCCTTCTCTAGACTTAAGCTTGACAAAGATATCAGGATCAGTAGAAGTAGGAATTGTAGTTGTTTCTCAAGTGCAATTTTTTCAGATTTCAATTAATTTTTCTCAATTTCAATCTGTTAAGAAGATCATAATTTAAACATGTACTAGAATTCATATTTTTGTATTTGATGGAAAAAGATAATATACTAGGTCCATAGTTGAAGATAAGCCTCCGTCTCATCATTTAAACTAGAAGCAGACTTTGCAATCAAAGCTTCTCCTTCCATAGAAATCTCGCTTTCCACCTTCCAATCCAATCCTGGACTGAGCCAGCCACACAATATGGCGACTCCACCAATTGTGGCCTATTTCTAGTGTCATTGCTGCTAGGACCATAACAGAAGATACATGTAAGTCTTCCTACAACATACATAACTTCTTCAGTAATGGGTCTCCACTGCTCAGCACATGAAAAATTAATTCCCAGACCAACACTAAGTCCTCTTAGGATGTGCACTGTACGGAGAACATAAAATAGTTCCTCTGGAAAAGCCTATCATCAAAACAAACAATTTTCAGAATTGTTTTAAAGTATATGCATATTTAATTCGCCAACTGGTTCAACTGTCAACTCTTATCACCACGTGAATGAAGGAAAACCAATGTTGTTAACTGCCAATATACTATTGTTTCCAAAGGTGGGGAATTATGGTTAAACAATAGGAAAACTACTGAAGTTTACTAGGTGAAAGACATTATCTGTGGTTTTGGAATATCACAAGTAAAATTATGGATTAGGATCTTGACTGCAGCAACTAGGAAAGAAAGACATTTTCCTTCCGCAGCCTAGCAAATTAGGAAAGAAAGATCTATGTTTTCTGACCCTCAGACTTATCTAACCATTCTTTCAACTTCTCAAGTTCTACCCTCATACTTATCTGACCATTCCTCAACTTCTCCAGCTCCTCTCCTAGATTATTGTTCACGAGATCAACATGAGGACTAGTATTGATTTGTAATTCTTCTTTCAATACATTTCAGTCAGTGCTTTTTATGAGTTGTGTTCTCCTTCTCTAGACACTTAAGCCTGGCAAAGATATTGGGATCAGTAGAAGTAGGCATTGCAGTTTAAATAGTTGTTTCTCAAGTGCAGTTTTTTCAGATTTCAATATTTGGTGTTGATCTGGAATTCCGCTTTCGATATTTGATGTTTGTTTTGTTCAAAATTTACTCACATGAACTTTGTTTTGCATAGTTTGTCTGTTTTTATTCTTAGACCTTTTTAAATGCATAATTTTTTAAACACATGAGAACTCATTGCTGTTAGTTGAGTCTGGATGTGTCTATTGTTGTTATAAATAAATAATTTCACTATTTTCACTCTTTTGCAGGAAAAATATGAAGAAATATTACAGAACCAAACATAAATTCAATCTGATGTTGAACAATGGAAAGCATATTATCAAGCAGCGGGAGGGGAAAATAAAAGAAGGATATATGGTCTTGGAGCTCAAGAAAAAGTATTTTATGGACCAAATTTTTGTGTCTCTTCTGGATCTGATGCTTCTGGCACAGTACCATGTCCAAATGCTCAAACAACACCGACAGAAAATGTGGATGAGTTAGTGGTGCGAATGATTCCTTCGCTAACTAATCACTTGCTTCCTATATTTGTAGAGCAGATACGTGGTTTGATTTCTCCAGCCTCATCTCAGCCAGACTCTCCTACCAACCATCCATCAACTATTGCACCTGTAATTCCTTTTCCAACTGCAACAAATATCGATGAGGATCGGGCATCGGTTTCTGAGGAATGATTGTGGCTCTCTAGTCTCTCTTAGTTAGTTTTTGTTGGCTAGATTTTGTTGCAAATGCTTTCAGCTATATATTTTTCTTGAAATTTTATCATTGGGGATATTTTGAACTTAGTAATATAATTTGCACTTAGCTATGTACTTTGGATCTTGTAGAGTATTAATTTCTACGGATTAAGTTAATTTTATGATTATATAATATGTGTTTGAAAATGTGTATTTAATTACACAAATAAAAAAATATTGATAGATTTGTGACAAATTATTTCGTCGCTAAATGAATGGAGATGAAATTAGCGACAAAATATTTGGTCGCCCTATATGATGAAACGATGAAATAATATATAAAATGAGGGATAAAATTTAAAATACACGACGAATTTTTTTGTCGCTAAAGAAATTGGTGACAAAATTAGCGACAATAATTTGGTCGCCAATATGTTGAGACGATGAAATAAGTTACAGGAACAGCGACATAAATTACAAAAATAGTGACAGATTTTTCCGTTGCTAATCTTGCCAACAGATAACTTTCGTCGCAAATTCGTCGCTCAGTTTGTGATGGATTCAATTTTTTCGTCACTAAATGGTTAGCTACGCGCAATATAGAGACGAACAATATTTTGTCGCTATTCCGTCGCTAAACATAAATAGCGACGGAATAAGCTACTTAGCGACCGATTTTGTTTGTCACTAAAAATAATTCTTTTTGTAGTGCAATGGTGTTAATTGAAAGTATAGTTCTCATATGCAGCTTTACACATTATTATGCATGAAATATACAAGACCATGATGATCCTATTGTGTTGATTGAAAGTCCATTCTCATGAGAACACATGATGTTGGTGTGAAAGTTATTCTCACATACTAATGTTGATTCTAAAGTTGAAAGTACATTCTCACCTTTAATGAATCAATGAGCTATTTTGATGAATTGTATTGAACGAAGGGCAAAGTATTCCTTCATACATGTGAATAAAATTCAAACAATAATTATGTATAATTTGGAAAATAATGATAAGCACCGAGTGGATATGAACAATGAGGTAAAGGCTCTTCCGCCAATGCAATAGGTTGGGTCATCTAAGTGAGCTCATGACACGGAAGCTCCTCCACCAATATAATAGGCCGGGTTTCTAGAAGCAATCTCCCTATCCCATAACTATGTACCCACATAGGTCTTTAGCTAGTGGATCAACCTTATAGCTATAAATTTAGTTCTACCTTAGGCAAGTAGGACACCTTCTTTCGGTGTGGGGTTACACGACACCGGATTCCATGTAGCTCACATGGTCTATGTCGGTTATGGCAACTTTTCCCTAAATAATAAAGATAATGAATGAGACATGAACTATACTATGACTTCTTGGTGAGTTTACTTAGTAGGATTGGGGGTATGGGAGTTCACTCCCACATTGCACAAGTAGATTTAGTAGGATGTCATGGGATGGTTCCTTTGTGTTATAATGAGATTTGAATGCATGCATGCATATATAATGGATAGTTGTTATGAATGACTTTCCTTATAATTAAAGTAATGTACTTGACTATTTCCTTATTTGTGACTATTGATTTTAATGAGGTCTAAAGATGAAAAGCATGACTAAAGTAGGTTCAAAGGAGTACTTAGTAGGGTTGGTATTATGGGATGCCAACCATACATTACACAAGTGTTTCTTAGGGGTTCCTTATCTGATGATTACTTAATGATGAGATGTTCTTGGTATTTGAGTTTGTATTAATCTATGATTGGAGGCTATGTATTGTGAAGATTGGGATTTGTGTTATGTTGATGTTGGAGACTAGGCTTGCTATTATAATGATAACTCTCATGTTATAATGAAATGTATGTGAGTTGCCTTATTGGTTGCATTCTCCAACTATTTCAAACACGATGTCCAAAAATGGCATATAGCATGATTTAAAATGAAATGTCCCTTTTCATGCATGTTTTAATGTTTTTGTGCATGGCTTCCATACTTAGTACTTTTTGTGCTAACCCCATCTTTCTACATTTTCTATAAGTGTAGGCTTTGGAGAAATTGGATTCCATCCTTGTGGCTAGATTCATAGGAGATCAAGAAGAAGAAGATTGGTGAGTCCTCATTGTATTCGAGGGCTCAACCTTATATCCTTTATTGTCTTTCTATTATGTTTTAGACTTTTGTTGTAAGGGTTGTGTCCCTAAGATTTGTATTTCAATAGTTTATTCCAAGTATAATAAATGGTTTGAGACATAGTGTCATAGATTCTCTTTCATTTTATAATAGACTTTGATTGTAAGAAAAGTTTTAAATTCCGCTCTATTTTCCTTTTCTTTCATGTTCATGTATGCTATGAGGCTTGTATGCGACCCCTTCGGGGTCAACTACGCCGTGTTACTTCTAGAGGGTAACCTCGGGTCGTGACAAACGTGGTATCAGAGCATAAGGTTTTTGGGATGGTTTTAAGGATGTCTCAAACCACATCTAATAGAGTCTAGTTCATAAATGTGAAGCGCGCCACATTTTATGAATAGGAGGCTATCAAATGTTAGGAAAAACTTCACTTCTTCATTCTTTGAGTTGTGCGATAGAGTTAAACTTATAGGGTCTTTCTTCTAATCCTTATCCGATGATCTACAAGATATGACTACTCAAGAAGCTTGCACCGGTGGGATTGAAGAAAACTATGATGATCAAGGAGATTCTCCTCAAGTTCCCCAAGTTCCTGTTGACTTAATGTCAAGTGAGCGGATTAGGAATGGTTTTCATTGGTTGACTCAAGTTGGGATAGAGATTCTGGATATCTATGGGTCAAAGATGGAGGAAGATCCTCTAGAGTTTATAGAGGAAATATTAAGGGTGTTAGTTGAAGGTGCTTAATTGGGAGGCCAAGGGCCAATGAGATGTCCCAATATCCTTATGTCCCCTCCAATTTCTCCTCTAGCCTAAAATGATGAGTACTCCTTGACCCATTTCATGATTTTGGAGTCTTGGATGTTATGTGTGTCCTATAATTTCCTTGTTTCTTAGAGTTACTTTTGTTGACCTTGGTAGGGTTTGGATTCATGGTTATTAGACCTCTATTAGTTTTAGAGCTCGGTAGGGTTATAAAGGGTCTTATAAATGCCTAGAGTTTGTTGAACGGAGTAGTATTTGAGGTTTTTTTTGTAAAAAGGGGGTTACTTCGAAGGGGGAGATCATGTGCTTGAGTAGCAACATTGATTGAGAATCCCCATATCCTCATCTTTTCTTCTATTCCTATTCTAGCTTGAGACCAAGAGTTCCTTTTTGGGTTTGTACTATATCTAGGGGTCATGAGTGTTTTAGAAATTTCCACGATCTTCTTATGGTTTGCATGTTTTTGAAAGATTCTTACTTTGTATAAAATGGATTTTTCATTATTTACATATTCCTCATGTTGTTGTGCATGATGACATATTTGACTTCATGAGATGGTGTGATGAACATGCTTTGTTGTGTTTTTGATGAAATGGCACTTAGGCTCCATGTTGATTGTGTGAGCTTGCTTTTAATGAGAAAATGTAATTCTTCCTGTGACTATGTGATTAATGATGTTTATAACTGATGGTATAGGCTCACTCCTAAGGGGGAGATGGTATGCCTAGCTAATATTGTTGTTATGTGCTTATATGTTGCCATGACTTCTTTGTATATAATGCATGTTCATGAAAACTTGTGTTTTGAAAGAAAATGAGTTTATGTGAATTGTTTCCCTCATGTTGTGGTGCTTTGAGTAAGAGTTGCCTATTGTACTTCATGAGAAGAATAAATTGACATGTTTTAGTTAGGATATGGTAGTTCCTCATTGAACATGACAAGTGATGATAATCTCATGCATAAATAGGTTGTTTAGGTATGGTTGATAATTCCTTGTATTGCATTGATCATGTTAAATTGGAGTTGATGGTCCCTCCTTGAACAAGTGCACATTGTAAATAATGTATTTTTAGTTGTGCATTATTGATGTTTCGTGCATGATGGGCTGCTAGTCTTGAGTCTTTAATTCCATTAAGTGTTTCAAGTGTCATTCGAGGACGAATGTTCCTAAGGGGGAGATAATGTAACAACCCGGAAAACTAGTAAGACCAAACTAGAGTCTAATGGAAACTAATAGGTGAAACAAGAGCCTAACGTGTGAGCTTTTGAGTTTGGTGTTTGGTTTTAGGTTGTATATTGACTTCTCGATCTTAGATTGAGGTGTCTAGGGGTTAAACGTCAAGGTATGACCCCCCCAAATACCAACCAAGGGTCCTTGAGGGGGACCCTAAAGCCTAACCCCCAAGGCTGCTTAGAACACAAAAAGCTGCCAAAATGAGTGAACCACGGATGGCCAATCACGGCCAGTAGATGGAGTGACGCCCCGTAGGTCATGGGAGTGGTTCAAGGCCTGGTTGAGGAGCTGAAGGTCAACACCACGGACCTTCAGCACGCCCAGTAGATCATTTGACGGACCGTAGGTCCATGGGGCGTGGATTGCACCTCTAATCTGCCCAAAGTCGGCCAATAGGTGGGTTAGTTTAGGTAATTCGTTTTTAGTTTTTTTTAAATAGGGGTTGATTAATATGGGTTTATTTCATATATATAAAGTATTTAATGTATTAAAAACCTCATTAG
Organism: Solanum bukasovii; assembly: GCA_029582585.1. Taxonomy (NCBI): domain Eukaryota; kingdom Viridiplantae; phylum Streptophyta; class Magnoliopsida; order Solanales; family Solanaceae; genus Solanum; species Solanum bukasovii. Next base: position 16,804 of record JAJOOI010072565.1, on the reverse strand, counting down.
CTCATTATAACTCAAGACCCCAAATCAAAACCCAACTACTTTCCCCTCCAAGAATCTTCTCTCTAGAAACTCCATTGAAGAACCAAGAAGGAAACCAAGTTAGAGCTTCAAGAAGGGAGATTTTCTACATGAAATTTGTTGGATTCTAGACTAAGGTATGGGAGTTCTTCATCCTTGGGAAGCTATCACCCAAGGAGCCCTTTCAAAAGCTTTTAACTCAATTATAGAAAACCCAATTAGCTAGGGTTTCAACTCAACCCCATGGATTTCTTTCAAACTTGTTCTTAAAGGTTAAATTATGTTTTTTTTATTGATGATACTACTGATTTTAGATTATTTTAACTTGAATTCCAAAGAATCCATGAGTTTTTCCCAACCCTAGCTATGGTTCTTCTTTACATTATGTGATGGTTTTGCAAGTTGGTCCAATTGATTGGATGTGAGTTAATTATGATGTAATTGGATGATCTAAGTGTGATTTTACATGTATACTTGATTAACGTAAGATTTCTAAGGTGAATTGATATAGTCTAGGGTTGTGCCATCAAAGAGGCCAGTTGAGGGTTTAAATGTGATACTCCAAGAATGATGAATTTCTTCATGTAATGCCTTAGTTTAGTTCACCTAGACTTGAATTGGTTTAGGGTAATTCTTCTAAACATGAATTGACTTGATCGTTATATTATATGCATGTTAATGAATACTTGAAGTATAATGTGCCAATCATGGTGTGATTAAGGTATTGATGAGTTGTTGGGTCATGGTATTCCCTTATATAATATGCTATTGCTATATGCTTGGGATGAGTTGGTCCATAGCCTTTGAAGGGAATATTGTAAAGGTTTGTGCATGTTGACAAGATTGTGTGTGAATTCATGATTTACTTGGAAGTTGAAGGCCCTATGAATATTGTGTATATTGTGGTATTGTTGAAAGACCATTCTTCCCTTACCCTTAAACTTAATGATGAATGAAGTTTCTAGGATGATAATGTTGTTGATTGTGTCATTGCAAGGACAATTACACACACTCCTTGCATAAACATGATTATGATGTATCAATGGTGTTAATTGAAAGTATAGTTCTCATATGCACCTTTACACATTATTATGCATTAAATATACAATACCATGATGATCCTATTGTGTTGATTGAAAGTCCATTCTCATGAGAACACATGATGTTGGTGTGAAAGTTATTCTCACATACTAATGTTGATTCTAAAGTTGAAAGTACATTCTCACCTTTAATGAATCTATGATCTATTTTGATGAATTGTATTGAACGAAGGGCAAAGTATTCCTTCACACATGTAAATACAATTCAAAGAATAATTATGTATAATTTGGGAAATAATGCTAAGCACCGAGGATATATGGACAATGAGGTAAAGGCCCTTCCGCCAATGCAATACGTTGGGTCATCAAAGTCAACTCATGAGATGAAAGCTCCTCCGCCAATGCAATAGGTCAGGTTTCTAGAAGCAATCTCCCTATCCATAACTATGTTCCCACATAGGTCTTTAGCTAGTGGATCCACCTTATAGCTATACATTTAGTTCTACTTTAGGTAAGTAGGACACCTTCTTTTGGTGTGGGGTTAGACGACACCGGATTCCATGTAGCTCACATGGTCTATGTCGGTTATGGCAACTTTTCCCTTAATAGTAAAGATAATGAATGAGGCATGAACTATACTATGACTTCTTGGTGAGTTTACTTAATAGGATTGGGGGTATCGGAGTTCACTCCCACATTGCACAAGTAGACTTAGTAGAATGTCATGGGATGGTTCCTTTGTGTTGTGATGAGATTTGAATGCATGCATGTATATTGAATGTATAGTTGTTATGAATAACTTACCTTATAATTCAAGTAATGTACATAACTATATCGTTATTTGTGACTATTGATTTTAATGAGGTCTAAAGTGAAAAGCATGACTAAAGTAGCTTCAAAGGAGTACTTAGTAGGGTTTGTATTATGGGATGCCAACCATACATTGCACAAGTGTTTCTTAGGGGTTCCTTATGTGATGATTACTTAATGATGAGTTGATCTTGGTATTTGACTTTGTATTACTCTATGATTGGAGGCTATGTATTGTGAAGACTTGGGATTTGTGTTATGTTGATGTTGGAGACTAGGCTTGTTATTATAATGATATCTCTCATGTTATAATGAAATGTATGTGAGTTGCCTTATTGGTTGCATTCTCCAACTATTTCAAACACGATGTCCAAAAATGGCATATAGCATGATTTAAAATGAAATGTCCCTTTTCATGCATGTTTTAATGGTTTTGTGCATGGCTTCCATACTTAGTACTTTTTGTGCTAACCCCATCTTTCTACATTTTCTATTATTGTATGCTTTAAAGATATTAGATTCCATCCTCATGGCTAGGTTCAAAGGAGATCAAGAAGAAGAAGATTGGTGAGTCATCATTGTATTCGAGGGCTCAACCTTATGTCCTTTATTGTCTTTCTATTATATTTTAGATTTTTGTTGTAAGGGCCATGTCCCTAAGATTTGTATTTCAAGAATTTTATTCCAAGTAGAATAAATAGTTTGAGACATAGTGTCATAGATTCTCTTTCATTTTAGAAGAGACTTCGATTGTAAGAAAAGTTTTAAATTTCGCTCTATTTTCCTATGCTTTCATGTTCATGTATGCTATGAGGCTTGTATGCGATCCCTTCGGGGTCAATTACGCCGTGTTACTTCTAGGGGGTAACCCCGGGTCGTGAAAAACGTGGTATCAAAGCATAAGTTTTTTGGGATGGTTTTTAGGATGTCTCATACCACATATAGTAGAGTCTTGTTCATAAATGTGAAGTGCACTACATTTTATGAATAGGAGGCTATCATATGTTAGGAAAAACTTCACTTCTTCATTCTTTGAGTCGTGCGATAGAGTTTAACCTTATAGAGTCTTTTTTCTAATCCTTTTACGGTGATCTACAAGATATGACTACTCAAGAAGCTTGCACCAGTGGGTTTAAAGAAAACTATGATGATCAAGGAGCTTCTCCTCAAGATCCTAAAGTTCCTATTGACTTAATGTCAAATGAGAGGATTAGGTATGGTTTTCATTAGTTGACTCAAATTGGGATAGAGATTCCCAATTTCTATGGGTCAAAGATGGAGGAAGATCCTCTAGAGTTTATAGAGGATATATGAAGGGTGTTAGTTGAAGGTGCTTAATTGGGAGTCCAAGGGCGAATGAGATGTCCCAATATCCTTATGTCCCTTCCCATTTCTCCTCTAGCCAAAAATGATAAGTTCTCCTTGACCCATTTCATGATTTTGGAGTCTTGGATGTTATGTGTGTCCTATAATTTCCTTGTCCCTTAGAGTACTTTTGTTAACCTTGGTAGGGTTTGGATGCATGGTTATTAGACCTCTATTTATTTTAGAGCCTAGTAGGGTTATAATAGGTCTTAGAAATGCCTAGAGTTTGTTGAAAGTAGTTGTATTTGAGGTTTTTTTTTTTGTAAAAAGGATCTTAATCCCAAGGGGGAGATCATGTGCTTGAGTAGCAACATTGATTGAGAGCCTTGATATCCTTATCTTTTCTGCTATTCCTATTCTAATTTGAGAGCAAGAGTTCCTCTTTGGGCTTGTTCTATATCTAGGGGTCATGAATGTTTTAGAAATTTCCATGAATGTCCTATAATTGAAAGATTCTTACTTTATATAAAATGGATTTTTCATGATTTACATGTTCCTCATGTTGTTGTGCATTCTAGTATGGAGATGCCATATTTGACTTCATGAGATGGTGTGATGAATATGCTTTGTTGTGTTTTTGATGAAATGGCACTTGGGATCCATATTGATTGTGTGAGCTTGCTTTTAATGAGATAGTGTAAATCTTCCCATGGTTATGTGATTAATGATGAGTGTTCCCTGTATTTGAATAACTTTATATACACAAAAGTAATGTCTTCTGTGGTAGTTGTCTGGTGTTTTTCATATCTTCTCCTCTTCCACTAAACCTAAGAATTCGTCCAATATAATTTTCATTAGCTACATGTGTAGTGTATGTTTTTTCCAGTTTGATTTCTTACAATTTTGGTATTAACCAAATCTCACCTAATACTTTCTTGTTGACAATATTTCTTGTGTATGTCCCGGTGCATCAATTTGGTTGTTCAGTCATGATCTGCACTTTGTTTGTTGGCATAGATATTCCTCTAGATAGTGCAACATATAGGTTTCCATGCGTGAAAACATGTTGTGGTAGGTATACTCTGACATTTGATATCGTTTAACCTTTAGCTTTATGTATCATCACTGCAAAAACATAGATGTATTGGAAATTATTTATGAATAAATTTGAATGGGTATCCTTCATTTTCATGGGGGGGGGGTGGTCATACTTGTATTTTTTGAGTAAACACGTAGTTTGTGGAATATTGACCTGTTGTTTTTTCTGCATGTATGACATTCTCGTCAAGGCCTCTACAAATCAACCATGTCCCATTGCATGAGCTATTTGAGGGGTCCAGTTTTCTCAGCAGCATGATGGGCGCATTTCCTTTCAAAACAAACCTAATGTATAAAATTTAAAGAATCATCAATTGTGATGTATATGTAATAATGTAATTCTTTTCTTCTCTTTTGTGCTATGAAGTATCACAATAAGATAACTGTAAAAGTTAGGATGGATTAGACAATGTACATATGCAGCGGAGTCCATTGAGAGTTAAGGTGTTTAGGTATAAAAACTGATCATATCTTTACTGAGGTCGATTCTATGTAGTCTTGCACGCTGCAACCTAGTAAATATTTAGCCGCTTCAAATAGTATAACTCGGGCACCTGTATCTGTTTTAAAAGGGGAAGGGGAGTGGTTATAGTTGTATTGTTTGAGTAAACATCTGGTTTACAACATATTGACATGTTGTTTTTTCTGCATGCATGACATTCTCGTCAAAGCTTCTACAAATCAACTATGTCCCATTGCATAAACAATTTGAGGGGTCCAGTTTTCTGAGCAGCATGATGGGCGCATTTTCTTTCAATACTAACCTAATGTGTACAATTAAAAGAATCATCAAATGTTATGTATATGTAATCGTGTAATTCTTTTCTTCTGTTTTGTGCTATGAAGTATCACAATAAGATAAATGTAAAAGTTAGGATGGATTAGACAACGTACCTATGCGGCACAGTCCATTGGGCGTTAAGGTGTTTAGGTATAAATACATTTCATATCTTTATTGAGGTTGATTCTATGTAGTCTTGCACGCTGCAACCTAGTAAATATTTAGCCACTTCAAATAGTATAACTCGGGCACATTGTTCTCCACCACGTACTTCAAGTCATAAGCAGTATATGTTTAAATCAAGGGGTAGAATTCTAGATTAGTCATTTACTAATTTAAAAGTAGATGTAGGGTGTGAGGACGAAATGATCCAACACTATGATAGCCTTACATAGCTGGATGAACAAGGTTCTTGAAGAATCTTGAAGATGAACTTGATTAGAAACCTTGAAACCCTAGAGAAAATCAAGAAAACCTTTCTTGAGATTTCTTGAATTAATTTCTTGAAACTCTATGGCCAAGAATTATGATTTTAGTTAGTGATTCATAATTTTATGTAGGAATTTTAGTTGGAAAGAATGGAATTCTTGGAGAAAAACTTACATTGAAGGAGAATCTTGAAAAAGATTGGATTTTCCTTAGTGTTTTGTCTTACAGTTTGAGAGAAAAGAGAATGATTGATTAATAGATGAAAACATGATTGTTTTGGGTATTTAATTTGTAAAAAAAATCATTTAGGGTTTCTTAGACATAAAAAGACAAAAATGACCCTTTTTAATGTTTTCCCGTCGGCTAATTCATCACAACACTGTATCAGGTTACTAAAATGGTCATAACTTTTTCCTCAAAACTTGGATGGACGCAAAATTTGTGGCATTGGAAAGAGGATTCAAGTACAATTAATTTGATAGGTGTTGGGCCACGTAACTCTTTATATTCTAAGAGATATGGTCATTTGAAATTGAGCAAAAGAGAATCTTACATCAAAACTTAATCGGTAAAGAAACTTTCAACTCAACTTTGTGCTAGGAGATTCTAGTGACCTTAATTGATATTCAAAATCATTCACACACTAAAGAATTTACCTTTACATATATGAGAAATTTATGAATCACCTGGTACGATCTTATTCATAAATTAAGAATGGTTTGGATCTTAACTTAGAAATTTTCGGGGTGTTACAACATCTCCCTCTTTGATCATTCATCCTCGAATGATGGTTAAAATGAGGATTGAAGGGGAAGGAGTTAGTCTTGTTATTTTTCTGAATTTTGAACTTGCCTACTAACATCTCAATTCATCACCTACTCTATGTCAAGTCTACTAGATCAGATCTCAATACTAACATCATCACCCTCATGTTGCCATTCTTTTGATCACGACACTTATCTCAAATTTTAGCTTAATTTTATTTTTGAACACGGATATCAGTATGATTCCTCCCTTACTATACTAACTTCAAACTGCTAGATAAAAATTAAGACACACTCGCCCACTAAGACCTCATGACAAGTAGCCAATCTTTACCTCAGTCTTCATACTTACAATTTACCGCCGCACTTTCTTTCACAACTTAAGAAGTTCTACTTACCAATTCATAAATGCCCAATTTGTTTTGTAACCCTCTAAATATTATGGGTTCTCCCTTAAAATCATAAGCCTAGTTTAGAGCTATGACCTCATGAATTGTCCTACTCTTCTATTCCACACTTACACGTGGTTGTTACTAACACAATGACACATCATCACACACTCCTTTCTAGTTAAAGTATACTTCTAACTCATCCATACAAGTAACTCTTACTCTACATCTTATCATGCAATCTACACAAACTCGTCACTTCTTAATCTACCCATAAGGGAAAATTCCTCATTATTAACTTACAGGGTGCATGACTATAATAACATAGCTTGCCTTATCACTATCTCTCTTTCTTATATTATTGAATCTTTGCATGCATTTCTTCTAACTTTGGGCACTTTTACTACTACTACTTATAATCTCATAACTCATACTATATTTTCAGGTGAAAACACTACCCAAGCTCTAAAACACACTTCCCTATAAGGGTTTCAACTGACACAAGGTTTAGGGAATAAACTTTGGGAATACATCTCACTTTAGCTCGAAGGCACGACTCGTACGAATAAGAGTGCATTCTTTTGAAACTCAACACTTAACTTACTATCGGGTTTCTCTCAAGGCCCTCTACAGTATCATGACTTTCTCAAGACTTTTGCTGAGAGTAACCCATCGATAAGGATCTGGCTTTGCTTTTCAACTACCTTGAGTATGAGGGGTAGTCGATTGGATATGAGAAATGCATGAATTTTGAATAAGTTCCTTATGACAAAGTTATATTGCACGATTTAGAGTATGAAATAAGGGATACGTTTCTTAAATGTTTGTAGTCCCTCATTTGTAGAAATAGGGCCCTCACAACCATAAACAAGATCATCTTGACACAACTTCATAGACACCCTAGGACACTTGAACTCTGTGCTCTGATACCAAGTTTGTCATGTCCAGAGCCTATACCCTAGATGTGGTCGACACTAGAGAACCATTGTTGGCCCCGAAGTTAACCCTCATCCTTGTTGACTACAAGCGAAAGACTAACTCATGCATCAAACTGAAAGAAACATTTAAAAACAACTTACGGAATCTCAAAACTGAGTTGGATATACTGAGTATGAAACATAAGTTTTAAATAAAACATCTAAAACTCAAAGACTCTCCAAAAGTTGTCTATCTATGAAACCTATGCTATATATATACAATGATGAGTGTCAGGACAAGACCCACGACTCCTCAAAATAACTACTACTAACAACTCATAAAACTGGAGTATCCTAAGAACTTGTATCTGCATAATTAAAAGATGGAGGTTGAATGATATCAGTACATTTAATGTACGAGTATGTAATATAGTTGAATAATAAATAACTGAAATAAAGGACTGTAATAGATAACAATGTACTCAAGCTGAATGTAAAGAAATAAAGTAGTTAAATCATTTAAAGGATTAAAAAATTACTTTCTCATCTCAGAACTAAACATAAAAAGTGATATATAATATATATATATATATATATATGTAATACACTTTAACTCTATTAAGAGATTTTCTAACCAACAACCATCACTATAAGCTACGTGATGATATATCGTCTCGCCCACGTTGCTAGAACTGTCATATACCTTGCCAGGGTATAGAACACCTCAACTAACGGGATCTACTAAGTTATGCTTATAAAGCAATAAGGTATCATCTAAAAAGTATAATCCTTTACCCCTGTTGGCATACATGGTTTATGAAGACTTTAACTTGTCTGAAATTGCCCCATAGACACCCTAGGACACTTGAACTTTGTGCTCTGATACCAAGTTTGTCATGCCTAGAGCCTACACCCTGGATGTGGCCGACACTAGAAAACCATTGTTGGCCCCCAAGTGAACCCTCATCCTTGTTGACTACAAATGAAAGACTAACTCATGCATACACAAGCATCAAACTGAAAGAAACATTTAAAAACAACATACGGAATCTCAAAACTGAAATTGATATACTGAGTATGAAACATAAGTTTTAAATAAAATATCTAAAACTCAAAGACTCTCCAAAATTTGTCTATCTATGAAGCATTTGCTATACAATGATGAGTGTTAGGACAAGACCCACAACTCCTCAAAATAACTACTACTAACAACTCATAAAATTGGAGTACTTCAAAAGTAAGGAGGTCTAACTTATAAGCCGACGAGCGAAGAATTGATCTCAACCGACTCTTGTAGAGGATCCTAAGAACTTGTATCTGCATAGTTAAAAGATGCAGGTTGAATGATATCAATACGCTGAATGTACGAGTATGTAATGTAGTTTAATAATAAATAGCTGAAATAAAGGACTGCAATAGATAACAATGTACTCAAACTGAATGTAAAGAAATAAAGTAGTTAAATCATTTAAAGGATTATAAAATACTTTCTCATCTCATAACTCAACATAAAAAGTGATATATATATATATATATATATATAATACACTTTAACTCTATTAAGAGATTTTCTAACAAACAACCATCACTATAAGCTACGTGATGATACAACATCTCGCCCACGCTGCCAGAACTATCATATACCTTGCTAGGGTATAGAACATCTCAACTAACGGGATCCACTAAGTTATGATTAAAAAGCAATAAGGAATCATCTAAAAAGTATAACCCTTTAGCCATGTTGGAATACATGGTTTATGAAGACTTTGAGTTGTATGAAGTCACCCCCATATCGAAGCTCAATACTTCTCAATAATATATACTCACGCTCATATGTTTAAAAATATATCTCTTACTCTGGTTTGAGATAATAATTCAAACTACCCTCTTAAAAGAGGTAACTACGAACTATCTTTTGAACTCATAACTTATTTAGAAATCTCAATTTATCTTTTATCAATGTAAAAATTGATGCCTCTAGGAATACATAGTTCCCTTATACTCTTACTCAATTCATACTTGAAAATTCTTTCTCAAAATCATTTCAAAATCATATTTTAATATGATCTTTGATGACTCGGGAAGTCATCTGCATAAACATTGGTGGTATATCTTGATACCATACTGCTCATAAATTTATGGCATACTCAATTGTTATACTAATCATGTTTTAGAAACTCTTTCTCAAAACTTATCTTTACTTCCTCAAAAACTAATTTAAAACTCAAGTGTTGGCTTCAAAAAGCTTTTCAAAATTTATAACTCAAATCATAGAGTTCATATGAAATTATGGACATGAATGACTCAAATCAGGAATCTTAATAGCAATAAGAAACTCAGTACTCAGAACTCAAGAATCAAGAACTCAAGGACTCAAGAACTGGAAACTCATAACTCAACGATATTTCTTCTCTCAAAGATACTCAATTCATAGGGTTCATGCTGAAATATAGACATCAATGAATCAACTCAAGATTTTTAATGCATAACATATAATAATTCAATAATTAGGAATAGAATTTCAAAAAGAAACATGAATTCAAGAGCTCAAATCAACTTATCTCAACAATAACCAAATGTAGGGGTAGAATCCTAGATTACTCTTTTACTGATTTGAAAGTAGATGCAGGGCGTGAGGAAGAATTAGTCAAACACCATGATAGTCTTAAATACCTGGAAGAACAAGGTTCTTGAAGAATCTTGAAGAAGAACTTGATTAGATGCCATGAAACCCTAGCTTGAAGGAGAAAAATCAAGAAAACCTTTCTTGAGATTTCTTGAATTAGTATCTTGAAACTCTATGTCCAAGAAATATGATTTTCATTAGTGATTCATAATTGTATGGAGTAATTTTAGTTGAAAATAATGGAATTTTTGGAGAAAGACTTACATTGAAGAAGAATCATGAAAAAGATTGAATGAATCTTGAAAAAAACTGACTTTTCGTTATGGTTTTGTCTTAGAGTTTGAGAGAGAAGAGAATGATGGATTAATAGATGAAAATCTGATTGTTTTGGGTCTTGAATTAGTCAAGAAATTCTTTTAGGGTTTTCATATATGTAAAAAGACAAAATGACCCTTTTTAATGTTTTCCGTCGGCTAATTTGTTACAACACTATATCAGGTTACTAAAATGGTCATAACTTTTTCCTTTAGCCATGGATCGACGCGAAATTGGTTGCGTTGGAAAGAGGATTAAAATACTTATACTTTTATAGGTTATGGGCCACGTAACTCTTTATATTCTAAGATATATGGTAGTTTGAAGTTTACCCAAAGAGAATCTTACATCAAAACTTTATAGGTAAGTAAACTTACAACTCAAATTTGTGCTAGGAGATTCTAGTGGCCTTAATTGATTTTCAAAATCATTCACACACTAAAGAATTTACCTTTACATATATGGGAAGTTTAAGAATCACCTGTAATCTTATTCACAAATGAAGAATGGTTCGGATCTTAACATAGAAATTTTTGGGGTATTACAGTACTCAACTCTTACTTCTACATTTGTGTAGGTTATGAGTCGGGATCTTCATGATTCTCTCTCTTATCGTCTTGTTTGAGGCTTCCTTTGGATTTTGTGAGGCAGTTTATTGTCTTCTCAGTATACCTTTTTAGTCCTATTTATGATCCTGTTCTACTTTAGAGACATCTTCTAAGACTTGTTTATTTCTCTCAAATCTATTACAATACATTAGAGTCTTGTAAACGTGACAACCAGGTTTTGGGTGATTTATTTAAGTTGACTTTTTTATCCGCATTTTTAAGTATTATTAAATTTTTAGTCTTATTTTACTTCCACATTTTATTATATTAAGTATTGGGTTTTAGGCTAACTTGTCTTGGTGGGATAAGAGAGTGTCATCACATCCATTTTTTGGTGGTGACACTTTAGATTCAAACAAACTGAGTACACATATTGAAACTTCATAGTTGAAAATAAAATAATAGACAAGAACTAGATTGAAAAGTATAAATAGATAGAGAAGATTGTGTGGAAAATGAAATTTGAACTTTCAAATTAAAATTCTCAACGGTTAAAATTATTTCTAAATTATATTATTAACACTACCTTATTGATGATTATAACTCAACTTTCAAATTCATAACACTACATTTTTTTTAATTAATATTTCAATTTATTTAATTACATGAAAGATGAAAGTTGGAAATAAAATAATAGGCAAAACTAAGTAGGAATATAGATAAAGAAAATTATGTTTAAATAAAAATTTGAACTTTCAAATTTTAAATTTTAAATTCATAACGGTTACCATTGTTTCAAATTTAAATGGATAACACTACACTAAATGATTAAAATTCAACTTTTAAATTTAATTTAGGTTGGAGAATTTAACTTTAAAAAATAAATTACTAGCCCATAAAGCCAGTCCGTATAAAGCTCGTTAACCAAACCCGACCTGGCTCGAGTAGCCCAATTTCTAGAGTTAGGTGGATCATGGGATTGACCCAACAACGTCTCTAATACACCGAACCCGGCTCTAGACCGACCCATTTATCATAGCTCGACCCAAAACTAGTACCCACTTGCAAAAATGGCTAATGGATCGAGTTGGCCAGGACCAATATAACCTTACTTATTATGATAAATAAGTGTAGCCAAAGATAACTTTTTTCGCTATTATTTTTTCATAGAAAATAGTTAAATTATTCGGCTATAAATATTTAATCATCACTATTTAAACATTGCATATTTTGTGACAAAACTATGTTGTCACCAAATCATAAATTGATTAGAGACAATAAAATGATTGTCACTAATTGCTTATATTATTAGTGACAAAAACCAAGGTCACTAATAAACATAAATATATGTGGCTAAAGCTTACAACCTTAAACTACGATATCTAATTTGTCTCTATTGTAAAAAAATATGTTTTGTGACGAAACTTTTCCGTATAAAAAAATATTACTAATCTTAAGACAAATAATAATTTGTCACAAATTTGATGCATAATTAGCGATAATATAATGTATGACTTATAATTTCAAATTCATCACTAATGATTCTTAATAAATTGCATCAAAATATTTTTTTGGTGGGGAACTTTAGTGGACAAAATTTCGCTACGAAACTATAAGTTTCGTCACTAAAAGTATTTTGCCCATGCATTTAAACACGAAATTAATTTTTTTTCACAAAAGATGAATAATTAGTGATGATTTTTGTATCGTTCCTAATAATTTCGAAGCTAAAAATCACATTTGTTGTAGTGACTCACCAACTCTTCGAACTTTAAATGACCAAGCAACTAGCTACGACCGGGAGGAGGAATTTCTTCAGACCCTACATTAGTTAGACATTGTAGTCACAGGTATGCATTTGTACATACAATGTACTAGGTATGAGGGATATGCAATAAAACATGATCTTAAGGGGATATGAAGAAAAGCATGATATGCATGACCAAGCTAAAACATGGTAAAAACCCATAAAGAAAAATCATAAATCATGAACTTGGTCAACAGATCTTAAAATCGTATAGAAAACTTCATAAACCTTTAAGAATAACTTAGTTTGTTTCGTGGGATATTTACTATAAACAGAGATAGACCACATGAGCTATAACATGGAATCTTATGTCTTACTCCCACACTGAAGAGTGATGTCCTCACTTTCCATGACAAGGATCTTCAACTTCTAGCTTATTCGGATCCACTAGTCATGTCTTTCAGGGTTAAAACCTATGGGGAGTAGTTCGGGGGTGCGGAGTTCATATGCTTTTTCGATTTTATAATATTAAATTTTCACTAAAGCTTTTATTGTAATATTCTTTGGCTAAGTGTCTTAATCTCGATATTTCTTTAATATTATTTATGTACTTTTTAGGTATAGAAAGTTTTATCATAATATTCTTTTTTCAAGGGTATTAATTTGATTATTTCTTTTATATTTTCTAGAATATATTCTATATATTGTTTATCTTGGGTTCTTTGATATATTTCTATATTTTCTTTTATTAGGTCTCCTAATAAGGTTATATTTTCAATAGTTTCTTGCCAATATTGGAAGTATTCGTAATTTATCATTAGTCTGAGTATTCTAATTCTAAATCATTAATATTAATTCGTTCTAGATCCTATATTTCATCTATTTATCATTGTCTTCTCCATAGCATTTTGAAAATTGATGATCTGGGTATCTGTGTCCAATAGTTTTGCAATAGTTTGTCATTATTTCTGGCGAAATGAAATTCTTCTGTATTGCTCTTGTAGTTGGCTGTTGTTCTGGTTTTAATAAGCTCAGTATTCATTGTCGTATTTCTTCCATATCTGCTTCTCTGATTTCTCTGGAATTTGAATATATCATAGTTTGTTCTCTTGCATAATAGCTCCATACTGAATTTCTATTTAAATAATTGGTTGTTAAATCGTTCAAAATAGTAGCTATTCTAATAATCCGTTTTCTTGCATAGAATTCTGGTATCTCTATCTTTTGTATCTCGTCTTGTCATTCTATTTTTTCTGGTATTACCATTTCTCCAGTTAGTCCGATTTTTTCCACTTGTATGATAGGTTTAATTTCGTCATACAATATTTCTGCTGGTGCTGAATAGAACTTTATATTAAAAAGGGTTCCTTTAGTTATCCTTTTATAATGCATAAAGGCCTTATGTAGCTCTGGTATTGTTGATATCTCGTCTCCCGTTTGGGTATATACAGTACTCAATAATCCATAGTTGTAGCAAGTTCCTACTAGATTGGTGCTAGTTCCTGGTTGTGCAATCAGCTTGTTATATCCCTGTAGATTTTGTGTAATGTAATCTTCATGGGTTTTTTTGTATTTTTGGACTTTGAATTTTGGTTTAGAAAGGTCTGTATTTTGTGGATGTTCTCTATATAAGCTCTGGTTATATGGTTATAAGTCTTTTTATTTTGTCCTAGGCTTTCTTTATATGTGTTTAGCTGAGGTGGTAGAAATAATGGATCTTTTTGGTTCTTTGGCATAAATGGTTTTTCGAATATTTTGTTCATATTAGTATTAACATATCTGGTTTTATTTTCTTCTTTTGTTGAAGATGTGCTTCCTGTAGCTGCATGTAACAAATCATTATGGACTTTTAGGTGTTTCCCAACGTCACCTTATAGCTCTGGATTTTTTAAGTCTTCTGGTCGACTTAGCTCCGCATTTTTATAGTCATGTTGCTGACTTTTTATTTGTTGTAGGTCTTTGTCAATATTTTCTACTTTTGTGCAAAGTAGGTTCAGAGCTTTGAATATTTCTTCTATAATATTTTCTTTTTCAGTGTAGCTTTGTCTTGAGATGTAATCTGCAACAACATTCTTGTTAGTACATATTATTTCTATTGTAAATGTAAAATTTAATATATTTAATACTAGTCTTCGTATCTCTTTGGTCATTACTGAATCTTGTACCTTTCTTGTTATCCCCTATTTTACCTGCGTATTATCTGTTCTTACAATAAATTTGTTATATACGATGTATGGTTCAAAGGTTAATAAACATTTATATATTGAATATAATTCTTTTCTATTTATTTTCCATTTTATTTCGGGGTTTGTAAATGTTCCTGAATAATATCTGCAAAGATGTTCCACCTTTTCTTTATTATATCTATATTTTAATACTCCTCCGTAGCTTATTTCACTTGCATCTGATTCTACTATATATGTAAATTCTTTATTTTCATCTGGAAAACATAATTTAGGTAAATTTTTACATAATAATTTTATTTTTCGTATTTGTTCTTGGTCTTTGTTGTCAAAATGATACTCTACATCTTTCTTTAGTTTCTTATGCAAAGATTTTAAGTTTTCTGCTAAATTAGGTATATATTCTCTCACTTGATTTACTAATCCTAGAAACGATTGTAATTTCTTTTTTCGTATCTATTTGTTCTTCAGAATTTATTATCTTTTGTACTATGTGTGTTTGCATTTTTATACCATTTTTATCTACTTGTATTCCTAGAAATTCTATTTGTGTTTTCATTATTTCTTCCTTTTTCTTACTTAGACTTATTCCTGAGTATGTTATAATATGTATAAATTTTTCTAGCAATTTTATATGCTCATCTTGAGTTCTTGAATATAATAATATATCATCTATGTATATTATGCAATTTTCTAGTTGGGTAAAGTAATTATCCATAAAATGTTGGTATCTTCCTGGTGCATTTTTATATCCAAAAGGTAATACATTTCATTCATAAAATCCTTGTGGTACTATGAAAGCTGTTAACTTTTTAGATTCTTCTTCTAATTTTAGATGGTAAAATCCTTACTTACAATCAAACTTGCTGAAGTAATTGTACCCTTGGATTTGTCTTATTTTTAATACTTTGTTTGGTATTGGGTAATTATATGTTTTTGTTTTTGCATTTAGATTTCGATAGTTAATAACCGTCCTTCTTTTTCCTCTTTTATGTTCACTATGCTTATTTACTATAAATGCTGGACTTGTATGTTTACTATTACTTTCTTGTATGTAATTATTTTCTAGTAACTCTTTTATGTGCATTTTGAATTCTGTTAAATCATTAAAATTATATTTTAATGGTTTTTGGGCTATTATGGCATTATCATCAATCAATTCGATTTTTATTTTTGTTTTATGTTTTTCCCATCCTTTCAAGGGATTTTCACTATATAGTGATTCTAGTTTTTCTTGAATTAGTTTTAGTTTATCTATAGAAAATACAATTAATTCGATATTATGTTTAATTTCTTTGATATTTTCTAGTATTTGGGTAATCTTTTCACTTCCTTTGATCCATGCTGTGTTCTTCCTATTTTTGTTGTTTACTCATTTTGCTCCTATTTTTTGTTTACATGATGTTGTGAACCACCAGTGTGTTTTTGTTATTATATGTGGGTATAATTTTCCTAAAAATGACATCCCTAATAGCATATCTTTTGTTGTAAGTTCAAAGTTATACATTTCCTCTATAGTTAATATCTTATCCCATATTTGTATTTTTATATTTTTTGCCTTAAATGTGATCATGCTTCCTTCATTATTAAATCCTGTTACTACTATTGGTGTTTTTAATTTTTCCCATTTATCTTCTGGTAAACAATTGTATTTACATATATTAGCTTCTGCTCCTGTGTCTATCATTGGTGTATAATATCTGTTGTAATATCCTTCTATTATTATCTTTGCAAGTATATATATTTTCATGTTTTTATCATAAGAAAGTTCTTTTTATTATTATCTTCTTATTGTCATAATTTATTGTTAACTGTTTGTCTTCTAAATTATATG
>JAJOOI010072558.1:0-31348 GCA_029582585.1 Solanum bukasovii | reverse complement strand
AGTTGTATCTATTTGACATTTTAGACTTCTATATTTTTGGAATTGTTTGATCGTATTTTAGTTTATTTTGAAGTTGGATGAAGTTTATTTTGAAATAGTTTAATGTATATGTTGAAAATATTGTGTTGTTTTGGTTGGATGAAGTTTATTCGGAATTCTTTGGGTTGTTTTGGTATAAATATGCAGGTGGCCAACAAAAATTGCAGTAATTTGCTGCTAGTTTTGTAGCAGAAAACCGACCTCCGGATTTATGTCTTAGGTTTTTTTTGTATTTTTTAGGTTTAGGGTTTACAAAATTTTAGGATTTTGGGTTAAGAGCTTATGGTTTGTAGGGATTTTAAATAGGTTTTAGGGTTTATTTTAGGGTTTATAACATTTAGGCTTTCTTTAGATTTAGGGTTTCTTAGGGTTTTAGGTTTTGGATTTAGGGTTTTATGTTAGGGTTTAGGCTTAGGGTTTATTTAGGTTTAGGGTTTTAGGTTAATGGTTTTACCTATTTTTTTACGGTTTAGGGCTTTGGGTTATTTAGGTTAACGTTTTTTTAGGGTTTTATAGGTTTAGGGTTTAGGGCTTAGGGTTCTTTTGTGTTTTTTAGGGTTTAGCATATACGATTTAGGGCTTTATATGGTTTAGAACTTAGAGTTTTTTACTTTTAGGTGTTTAAGGGTTAGATAATTATTAGGGCTTTTTAGGGTTTAGGACTTAAGGTTTTTTTTTGTGTTTTTTTAGGTTTAGGGTTTTTGGATTCTTTAGGGATTTTAAGGGTTAAGTGTTTCTTAGAGTTTTTTGGGGATTAAGGTTTAGGGCTTAGGTTTTTGCGTGTTTTTTAGGTTTAAGGTTTACGAAATTTTAGGATTTAGGGTTTAGAGCTTATGGTTTGTAGGGGTTTTAAATGGGTATTAGGGTTTCTTTGAGGGTTTATAGCATTTTGGTTTTGGGTTTAGGGTTTAGGGTTTCTTAGGGCTTTAGGTTTCATATTTAGGGTTTATGGTTTAGGTTTTTTTTTAGGTTTAGGGTATTAAGTTAAGGGTTTTAACTAGGTTTTTAGGGTTTTGGGTTTTGGGCTTTTTAGGGTTTTATACATTTAGGGTTTAGGGCTTAGGTTTCTTTTGTGTTTTTAGAGTTGAGCATATATGATTTTGGGCTTAATAGGGTTTAGAGCTTAGAGTTTTTTAGGTTTAGGGGTTTTTAAGGGTTAAGCAATTATTAGGGTTTTTTGTGTTTAGGGTTTAGGGAATAATGGGTTTTTTTGTGTTTTCTTAGGTTTAGGGTTTACGGATTTTTAGGATTTAGGGCTTAGTGCTTGGGATTTTGTAGGAGTTTTTAATGGTTTTAATGGTTTTTTTTAGGGTTTATAGGATTTACGGTTTCTTAAGGTTTAAAGTTTAGGGTTTCTTAGGGTTTTATGTTTAGGATTTAGGGTTTTATGTTAGGGTTTTGGCTCTAGTTGTTAGGGTTTTAGCTTAAGGGTTTATCTAGGTTTTTAGAGTTTAGGGTTTGGGTTTTTTAGGTTAATGTTTTTAGGGTTTTATAGGTTTTGTGTTAAGGGCTTAGGAATTTTTTGTGTTTTTTAGGGTTTAACATATACGATTTAGGGCTTTATAGGGTTTAGAGCTTAGAGTTTTTTAGGTTTAGGGGTTTTTGGGTTTTTTAAAGGTTTTAAGGGTTAAGTGTTTCTTAGGGTTTTTTAGGGTTTAGGGATTAGGGAGTCTTTTGTTTTTTTTTTAATTTAGGGTTTGCGAATTTTTAGGATTTAGTGTTTAGAGTTTAGGATTTTATAGGTGTTGTAAATGGTTTTTAGGGTTTATATTAAGGTTTATAGGATTTAGGGCTTAGGTTTTCTTAGGGTTTTAGGTTTAGGATTTGGGTGTAGGGTTTAAGGCTTAGGTTTTTTTATGTGTAAGGTTTTTGGTTATGGCCTTTATCTTGGTTTTCAGGGGTTTTTAGGTTAACGTTTTTTAGGGTTTTATAGGTATAGGGTTTAGGGCTTAGGTTTTTTTTTTTGTGTTTATTAGGGTTTAGCATATACGATTTAGGGCTTTTTAGGGTTTGGGGTTTAAGGTTAGGGTTTAGAGTTTAGGGGTTAGGGTTTTTAAGGTTTAGGGTTTAGAGCTTAGTTTTTTTTTAGATTTAGGGTTTACGGATTTTTAGGATTTAGGGTTTAGAGTTTAGGGTGTTTTTAGCGTTGTAAATGGTTTTTAGGGTTTATAGGATTTAGGGTTTCTTAAGGTTTAGGGTTTAGGGTTTAGGATTTACGGTATTAGGTTAGGGTTTAGGGTTTTTTTAGGTCAAGGGTTTTCCCTAGTTTTTTATGGGTTTACGGATTTTGATTTTTTAGGTTTTTAGATGTTTAGGAATTAGGACTATGTGTTTTTTAGGGTTTTATAGGTTTAGAGTTTAGGGCTGAGGGAGTTTTTTAATGTTTTTTAGGGTTTAGCATACACGATTTAGGCCTTTATTAGATTTAGAGCTTAGAGTTTTTTAGGTTTAGGGGTTTTTTAGGGGTTTTAAGGGTTAAGTGTTTCTTAGAATTTTTTTGGGTTTAGGGTTTAGGACTTGGGGTTATTTTAGTGTTTTTAATATTTAGGATTTATGAATTTTTAGGATTTAAGGTTTAGAGCTTAGGGTTTTGTAGGTGTTGTAAATGGATTTTAGGGTTTGTAGAATTTAGGGTGTCTTAAGGTTTAGTGTTTATAGTTTCTTAGGGTTTTAGGATTAGGTATTAGGGTTTTAGATTGTGGTTTAGGGTTAGGGCTTAGTGTTTTTTTAAGTTTAAGGTTTAGGTTATGAGTTTTATCTTTGTTTTTAGGGTTTGGGGCTTTAGGGTTTTTGGGTTAAGGTTTATTAGGGTTTAGAATATACGATTTAGGGCTGTTTTGGGTTTAAAGCTTAGAGTTTTTTTAGGTTTAGGGGTTTTTGCATTTTTTAGGATTTTTAAGGGTTAAGTCTTTCTTAGGGTTATTTAGGATTTAGGGTTTAGGGCTTAAGAAATTTTAGGATTTAGGGTTTAGAGCTTATGGTTTGTAGGGCTTTTAAATGGGTTTTAGGGTTTATTTTAGGGTTTATAGCATTTAGATATTCTTAAGGTTTAGGGTTCAGGGTTTCTTAGTGTTTTAGGTTTTGGATTTAGGGTCTTAGGTTAGGTTTTATGGTTTAGGGCTTAGGGTTTTTTTCAGTTTAGGGTTTTGGGTTTAGGGTTTTACCTAGTTTCTTAGGGTTTAGGGCTTTGGGTTTTTTAGGTTATGGTTTTTTAGTGTTTTATAAGTTTAGGGTTTAGAGCTTAGGGTTCTTTTGTGTTTTTTAGTGTTTAGCATACACGATTTAGGACTTTATAGGGTTTAGAGCTTATAGTTTTTTAGCTTTTGAGGTTTTTAAGGGTTTTTAGGATTTTTTAGGATTTGATAGGTTTATAGTTTAGGTATGAGGGATTTTTTGTGTTTTTTAGGGTTTAGGGTTTAGGTCTTAGGGTTTGTTTAGGTTTAGGTTTTTAGGTTAAGGGTTTTACCTAGGTATTTAGGCTGTAGGACTTTGGGTTTTTTAGGTTAAGGTTTTTTAGGGTTTTATAAGTTTAGAGTAAGGGCTTAGGGTTCTTTTAGGATTTAAGGTTTTAGGGATTAGGGCTTACGGTTTTTTAAGGTTTAGGGTTTTAGCTTCAGGGTTTTATCTAGGTTTTTAGGGTTTAGTGTTTTGGGCTTTTTTTTGGCTTTAGGCTTTTAAGTTAAGGGTCTTACCTAGTTTTTTAGGGTTTAGGGCTTTGGTTTTTTTGGGTTAAGGTTTTTTAGGGTTTTATAGATTTGGGGCTTAGGGCTTAAGGTTATTTTATATTTTTTAGGGTTTAGCATATACGATTTAGGGCTTTATAGGGTTTAGAGCTTAGAGTTTTTTAGGTTTAGGGGTTTTTAAAGGATAAGTATTTCTTAGGGTTTTTAAGGGTTTAGGGCTTAAGGTTTTTTTTTGTGTTTTTTTAGGTTTAGGTTTTACAGATTTTTAGGATTTAGGGTTTAGCGCTAAGGGTTTTGTAAGGATTTTTGAATGGGTTTTAGGGTTTGTAGGATTTACGGTTTCTTAAGGTTTAGAGTTTAGGGTTTCTTAGGGTTTTAGGTCTAGGCTTTAGTGTTTTAGGTTAGGGTTTCGAGTTTAAGGGTTATTGTTTTTTAAGATTTAGGGTTTTAGCTTAAGGGTTTTATCTAGGTTTTTAGGGTTTAGTGGTTTGTGTTTTTTATGGTTTTATAGGTTTAGAGTTTAGGGCTTAGGGTTTGTTTGTGTTTTTTAGGGTTTAGCATATTATGATTTATGGCTTTATAGGGTTTAAAGCATAGAGTTTTTTAGGTTTAGGCTTTTTGGGGTTTTTTTAGGGGTTTTAAGGGTTAAGTGTTTCTTAGGGTTTTCGATTTTGGGCTTAGGGTTTTTTTGTGTTTTTAAGATTTAGGATTTACGAATTTTTAGGATTTATGGTTTTGAGCTTAGGGTTTTGTAGGAGTTGTAAATGGTTTTTAGGGTTTATATTAGGGTTTATCATTTCTTAAGGTTTAGGGTTTTGGGTTTCTTAGGGTTTTATGTTTAGGATTTACGGTTTTAGTTTAGGGTTAAGGGTTTAGGGCTTAGGTATTTTTTCAGTTAAGATTTTTTAGGGTTTTTTAGGTTTAAGGTTTAGGGCTTAGGGTTTTTTAGGGTTTAGTATATACGATTTAGGGCTTTATAGGGTATATAACTTAGAGTTTTTTAGGTTTATTTTTTTTTTTGGTTTTTTAGGGTTTTTAAGGGTTAAGTGTTTCTTAGGGTTTTTTAAGGTTTAGGGTTTTTCGTGTTTTTTAGGTTTAGGATTTACGAAATTTTAGGATTTAGGGTTTAGAGCTGCTGGTTTGTAGGTGGTTTTTTTATGGGTTTTAGGGTTTATTTTAGGTTTTATTGCATTTAGGTTTTCTTAAGGTTTAGGGTTTTGGCTTTCTTAGGGTCTTAGATTTTGAATTTAGGGTTTTAGGTTAGGGTTTAGGTTTAGGGTTTAAGGCTTAGGATTTTTTTTGGTTTAGGGTTTTCGGTTAAGGATTTTACTTCCTTTTTTAGGGTTTAGGGCTTTGGGTTTTTTAGGTTAGGGTTTTTTAGGGTTTTATAGGTTAAGCATTTAGGGCTTTGGGTTCTTTTGAATTTTTAGGGTTTAGCATATACCATTTAGGGCTTTATAGGGTTTATAGTTTAAAGTTTTTTATGTTTAAGGGTTTTTAAGGGTTTAGTATTTCTTTGGGTTTTTTAGGGTTTAGGGTTTTGGGCTTAAGGTTGTTTTTCTTGTTTTGTTAGGTATAGGGTTTATGGATTTTTTGGATTTAGGGCTTAGCGTTTAAGGTTTTGTAGGGGTTTTGATTGGTTTTTATGGTTTATTTTAGGTATATAGGATTGAGGGTTTCTTAAGGTTTATAGTTTAGGGTTTCTTAGGGTTTTAGGTTTAGGATTTAGGGTTTCAGGTTATGGTTTAGGGGTTAGGGTTTTTGAAGGTTTAGGGTTTTAGCTTAATGTTTAAGTGTTTCTTAGGGTTTTTAGGGTTTACAGCTTTTGGTTTTTTAGGTTAAGGTTTTTTAGGGTTTTATAGGGTTAGATTTTAGGCCTTAGGAAATTTTTGTATTTTTTAGGGTTCGACATATACGATATAGGGCTTTTTAGAATTTAGAGCTTAGAGTTTCTTTAGGTTTAGGGCTTTATGGGTTGTATAGGGTTTTTAAGGGTTATGTGTTTAGGCCTTCAGTTTTTTTTTGTGTTTTTTAGATTTAGGGTTTACGGATTTTTAGGATTTAGGGTTTAGAGCTTAGGGTTTTTAGGTGTTGTAAATGGTTTTTAAGGTTTATGGGATTTCAGGTGTCTTAAGTTTTAGGATTTAGGATTTTAGGTAAGGGTTTAGGGTTTTTTTAGATTTAAGGTTTTAGGTTATGGGTTTTATCCTGGTTCTTAGGGTTTGGGGCTTTAGCTTTTTTAGATTACGGTTCTTTAGGATTTTATAGGTTTAGGGTTTAGGGTTTAGGGATTAGGGTTTTTTTTGTGTTTTGTAGGGTTTAGCATATACGATTTAGGTTTTTTTTAGGGTTAAGTGTTTCTTAGGTTGTAGGGCTTAGGGTTTTTAATGTTTTTAAGGTTTAGGGTTCACGATATTTGCGGATTTAGGGTTTAGAGATTATAGTTTGTAGGGGTTTTAAATGGGTTATAGGGTTTATAGCATTTAGGTTTTCTTAGGGTTTTAGGTTTCGGATTTAGGGTTTTAGTTTAGGGTTTTTTTAGGATTTGGGTTTTAGGTTAAGGATTTTACTTAGTTTTTTAGGGTTTTGGGCGTTTGGTTTTTTAGGGTTTTATACGTTTAGGGATTAGTGTTTTTTTGTGTTTTTAGGGTTTAGTATATATGATTTAGTGCTTTATAGGGTTAATTATTTTTTAGGTTTGTTTGTGTTTTTTTAGGTTTATGGTTTACGGATTTTTAGGGTTTAGGGTTTAGTGCTTGGGATTTTGTAGGAGTTTTGAATGGTTTTTAGTGTTTATTTTAGGGTCTATAGAATTTAGGGTTTCTTAAGGTTTAAAGTTTAGGGTTTCTTAGGGTTTTAGGTTTAATATTTTGGGTTTTAGGTTAGGGTTTAGGGTTTAGGGGTTAAGGTTTTTTAAGGTTTAGGGTTTTAGCTTAAGGGTTTTATCTAGGATTTTAGGATATAGGACTTTGGGTTTTTTAGGGATTTATAGGTTTAGAGTTTAGGGCTGAGGGATTTTTTCTGTATTTTTGGGTTTAGCATATATGATTTAGGGCTTGATAGGGTTTAAAGCTTAGAGTTTTTTTTAGGTTTAGGGATTTTTTGGTTTTTTAGTAGTTTTAAGTGTTAAGTGTTTCTTGGGGTTTTTTAGGGTTTAGGGTTTAGAGCTTAGTTTTTTTTTTTGTGTTTTTTTTATTTAGGTTTTATGAATTTTTAGGATTTAAGGTTTAGAGCTTAGGGTTTTGTAGGTGTTGTAAATGGTTTTAGGATATATATTAGGGTTTCTTAAGGTTTAGGGTGTAGGGTTTCTTAGGGTTTTAGGTTTTGGATCTAGGGTTTTAGGCTATGGTTTAGGGTTTAGGGCTTAGTGTTTTTTAGGTTGAAGGTTTCAGGTTATGGGTTTTATCTTGGGTTTTAGGGTTTGGGGCTTTGGGTTTTTTAGGTCAAGGTTATTTAGGGCTTTATAGGTTTAGGGTTTAGGGATTAGGGTTTTTTTTTGTGTTTTTTAGGCTTTAGCATATACGATTTAGGGCTTTATAAGGTTTATAGCCTAGAGTTTTTTTATGTTTAGGGGCTTTTCAGGGCTTTTAAGGGTTAAGCTTTTCTTGGGGATTTTTAGGGTATAAGGTTTAGGGGTGAGGGTGTTAGTTGTATTTTAGATTTAGGGTTTAAGAAATTTTAGGATTTAGGGTTCAGAGCTTATGGTTTGTAGGGATTTTAAATGGGTTTTAAGATTTATCGCACTTGGGTTTTCTTAAGGTTTAGGGTTTCTTAGAGTTTTAGGTTTCGGATATAGGGTTTTAGGTTAGGGTTTATGGTGTAGGGATTAGGGTTTTTTTAGGTTTAGGGTTTTTGGTTAAGGTTTTACCTAGTTTTTTAGGGTTTAGGGCTTTGGGTTTTTAGGTTGAGGTTTTTTAGGGATTATAGGATTTAGGGTTTCTTAAGTTTTAGTGTTTTAGGTTTAGGATTTAGGATATTAGGTTTGGGTTTAGGGTTTTGGTCTTTGGGTTTTTTTACTTTTTAGGTTTTAGGTTATGGGTTTTATCTTGGTTTTTAGGGTTTGGGGTTTTAGGTATTTTTGGTTAAGGTTTTTTAGGGTTTAGGGATTAGTTTTTTTTTTTTTTGTGTTTTGTAGGGTTTAGCATATACGATTTAGGGCTTTATAGGGTTTTGAGCTTAGAGTTTTTTAGGTTTAGGGGTTTTTGGGTTTTTTAGGGGTTCTTAGGGTTTAGGGTTTTTTCGTGATTTTTAGGTTTAGGGCTTACAAAATTTTAGGATTTTGGGTTTAGAGCTTATAGTTTGTAGGGGTTTTAAATAGGTTTTAGGGTTTAATTTAGGAATTATAACATTTAGGTTTTCTTTAGATCTAGGGATTCTTAGGGTTTTAGGTTTCAAATTTAAGGTTTTATGTTAGGGTTTGGGGTTTAGGCTTAGGGTTTTTTTAGGTTTATGGTTTTAGGTTAAGGGTTTTACCTAGTTTTCTAGGGTTTAGGTCTTTGGGTTATTTAGGTTAAGGTTTTTTTTGGGTTTTATAGGTTTGGGGTTTAGGGCTTAGGGTTCTTTTGTGTTTTTTAGGGTTTGGCATATACGGTTTAGGGCTTTATAGGGTTTATGGTTTAGGGCTTAAGTTTTTTTTTTGTGTTTTTTCGGTTTAGGGTTAATGGATTTTTGGGATTTAGGGTTTAGGATATACAATTTAGAGTTTTATAGGGTTTAGAGCTTAGAGTTTTGTAGGTTTAGGGGTTTTTGGGTTTTGTAGGGTTTTTAAGGGTTAAGTGTTTCTTAGGGTTTTTTGGGTATTAAGGGCTTAGGGTTTTTCATTTTTTTTAGGTTTAGGGTTTATGAAATTTTAGAATTTATGGTTTAGATCTTATGGTTTGTAGGGGTTTTAAATGGGGTTTAGGGTTTATTTTAGGGTTTATAGCATTTTGGTTTTAGGTTTAAGGTTTAGGGTTTCTTAGGGTTTTAGGTTACATATTTAGAGATTTAGGTTAGGGTTTAGGGTTTAGGGCTTAGGTCTTTTTTTAGGTTATGGTTTAGGGTTTAGGGCTTAGGGATTTTTTTTGGTTTAGGGTATCAATTTCAGGGTTTTAACTAGGTTTTTAGGGTTTAGGGCTTTGTGTTTTTTAGGGTTTTGTACGTTTAGGGTTTTGGGCTTAGGTGTGTTTGTGTTTTTAGAGTTGAGCATATATGATTTTGGACTTTATTGGGTTTAGAGCTTAGAGTTTTTAGGTTTAGGGGTTTTTAATGGTTAAGTAATTGTTAGGGTTTTAAGTGTTTAGGGTTTAGGGCTTAAGGTTTTTTTTGTGTGTGTTTTCCTAGGTTTAGGGTTTACGGATTTTTAGGATTTAGGGTTTAGCGCTTGGTGTTTTGTATGAGTTTTGAATGGTTTTCTTTAGGGTTTATAAGATTTAGGGTTTTTTAAGGTTTAGAGTTTAGAGTTTCTTAGGGTTTTAGGTTTAGGATTTAGGGTTTTAGGTTAGGGTTTAGGGATTAGGGGTTAGGGTTTTTTAAAGTTTACGGTTTTAGCTTAAGGGTTTTATCTAAGTTTTTACGGTTTAGAACTTCGGGTTTTTTACCATAAGGTTTTTTAGGTTTAGAGTTTAGGGCTTAGGGATTTTTTTGTGTTTTTTAGTGTTTAGGGTTTAGAGCTTAAGGTTTGTTTAGGTTTAGGGTTTAGGGCTTTGGGTTTTATAGGGTTTTATAGGTTTATAGTTTACACATTTTTATGATTTAGGGTTTAGCACTTACGATTTTTTTAGGTGTAGGGTTTAGGGTTAAGGGTTTTACCTTATATTTTAGGTTTTATAGGATTTAGGGTTTCTTAAGATTTAGAGGTTACTGTTTCTTAGGGTTTTAGGTTTAGGATTTTGGATCTTCGGTTAGGGTTTAGGGCTTAAGGTTTTTTTAGGTTTAGGGTTTAGGGCTTTGGGTTTTATAAGGTTTTATACGTTTAGAGTTTAGGGCTTAGGAATTGTTTGTGTCTTTTAGGGCTTAACATATACGATTTAGGGCTTCATATGGTTTAAAGCTTAGAGTTTTTTAGATGTAAGGTTTTTTGGAATTTTTAGGGGTTTTAAGGATTAAGTGTTTCTTAGGGTTTTTAAGGATTTAGGGTTTAGGGCTTAGGGTTTTTTAGATTTTTTTAGATTTAGGGTTTACGGATTCTTAGGATTTAGGGTTTAGAGCTTAGGGTTGTGTAGGTGTTGTGAATGGTTTTTAGGGTTTATATTAGGGTTTATAGGATTGAGGGTTTCTTAATGTTTAGGGTTTCTAGAGTTTGTTGTTTAGGATTTGTGGTTTTTGGTTTGGGTTTAGGGTTTAGGTTTTTTAGGTTTAATGTTTTAGACTATGGGTTTTATCATGGTTTTTAGGGTTTGGGGCTTTAGGTTTTTTAGGTTAAGGTTTTTTAGGATTTTATAGGTTTAGGGTTTAGGGCTTAGGGTTTTTTTGGTGTTTTTTAGGGTTTTGCATATATGATTTAGGGCTTTATAGGGTTTAGAGCTTAGAGTTTTTTAGGTTTAGGGGTTTTTGGGGGTTTTAGGGGTTTCTAAGGGTTTAGAGTTTCTTAGCGTTATTGAGGATTTAGGGTTTAAGGCTGAGGGTTTTTCGTATTTTTTAGGTTTAGTGGTTGTGAAATTTTAGGATTTAGGGTTTAGAGCTTATGGTTTGTAGGTGTTTTAAATGGGTTTTAGGGTTTATACCATTTAGGTTTTCTTAAGGTTTAAGGTTTAGGGTTTCTTACGGTTTTAGGTTTCGGATTTAGGGTAT
The DNA here is from genome assembly GCA_029582585.1 of Solanum bukasovii. Classification (NCBI taxonomy): domain Eukaryota; kingdom Viridiplantae; phylum Streptophyta; class Magnoliopsida; order Solanales; family Solanaceae; genus Solanum; species Solanum bukasovii. Next base: position 20,855 of record JAJOOI010072558.1, on the reverse strand, counting down.
TGGGTTAGGGTTTAGGTTTAGGGCTTTGGGTTTTGGGTTTTTTTAGGTTTAGGGTTTAGGGTTAAGGGTTTTATCTAGATTTTTAGGGTTTTTAGTATTTAGGGTTTCTTAAGATTTAGAGTTTAGGGTTTCTTAGGGTTTTAGGTTAAGGATTTTGGATTTTAGGTTAGGGTTTAGGGCTTAAGGTTTTTTAGGTTTAGGGTTTATGTCTTTGGGATTTTTAGTGTTTTAAAGGTTTAGAGTTTAGGGCTTAGGGATTTTTTTTGTGGTTTTTAGGGTTTAGCATATACGATTTAGTGCTTTATAGGGTTTAGAGCTTAGAGTTTTTTAGGTTTAGGGTTTTTTGGGTTTTTTTTGGGTTTTAAGGGTTAAGTGTTTCTTAGGGTTTTTTAGGGTTTAGGGTTTAGGGCTTAGTTTTTTAGATTTAGGGTTGATGGATTTTTAGGATTTAGGGTTTAGAGCTTAGCATTGTGTAGGTATTGTAAATGGATTTTAGGGTTTATATGATTGAGGGTTTCTTAATGTTTAGGGTTTAGGGTTTCTTAGGATTTTTGGTTTATGATTTAGGGTTTTCGGTTAGGGTTTAGGGTTTAGGGCTTAGGGTTTTTTTTATGTTTAGGATTTAGGGTTTTAGGTTATGGTTTTGGGTTTAGGTGTTAGGGTTTTATAGGTTTAGAGTTAAGGGCTTAGGGATTTTTTGTGTTTATTAGGGTTTAGCATATACGATTTAGGGCTTTATAGGGTTTAGAGCTTAGAGTTTTTTAGGTTTAGGGGTTTTTGGGTTTTTTAGGTGTTTTAATGGTTAAGTGTTTCTTAGGGTTTTTTAGGGTTTATGGTTTAGGGATTAGGATTTCTTTTGTTTTTTTTTAGATTTAGGGCTTAGGGGTTTTTGTGTTTTTTAGGGTTTAGCATATACGATTTAGGGCTTTATAGGGTATAGATATTAGATTTTTTTAGGTTTAGGGGTTTTTTGGGCTTTTTAGGGTTTTTAAGGGTTAAGTGTTTCTTAGGGTTTTTTAAGGTTTAGGGTTTTTCATTTTTTTAGGTTTAGGGTTTACGACATTTTAGGATTTAGTGTTTAGACCTTCTGGTTTGTAGGGGTTTTTAATGGGTTTGAGGGTTAATTTTAGGGTTTATTGCATTTAGGTTTTCTTAAGGTTTAGGGTTTCTTAGGGTCTTAGTTTTCGGATTTAGGGTTTTAGGTTAGGGTTTAGGGTTTAGGACTTGGGGGTTTTTATGTTTAGGGTTTTAGATTAAGGAATTTACCTAGTTTCTTTGGGTTTAAGGCTTTGGGTTTTTTAGATTAAGGTTTTTTAGGACTTTATAGGTTTAGGGTTTAGGGATTTGGGTTCTTTTGTATTTATAAGGTTTAGCATATACCATTTAGGGCCTTATAGGGTTTATAGTTTAGAGTTTTTTTAGGTTTAGGGGTTTTTAAGGGTTTATTATTTCTTAGGGTTTTGGGCTTAATTTTTTTTTCCATGTTTTGTTAGGTATATGGTTTACGGATTTTTTGGTTTTTAGGGTTTATTGTAGGGTTAATAGGATTTAGGGTTTCTTAAGGTTTAGAGTTTAGGGTTTCTTAGGGTTTTAGGTTTAGGATTTAGGATTTTAGGTTAGGGTTTAGGGGTTAGGGTTTTTTAAGGTTTAGGATTTTATCTTATGGGTTAAGTGTTTCTTTGGGTTTTTAGGGTTGAGGGCTTTGGGTTTTTTGGGTTATGGTTTTTTAGGTTTAGAGTTTAGGCCTTAGGAAATTTTTTGTATTTTTTAGGGTTCAACATATACGATTTTGGGGTTTATAGAGTTTATAGCTTGGAGTGTCTATAGAATTAGGGGGTTTTAGGGGTTTGAAGGGTTAAGTGTTTCTTAGAGGTTTTTAGGGTTTATTGTTTAGGGCTAAGGGCTTTTTTTTGTGTTTTTTAGATTTATGGTTTATGGATATTTAAGATTTAAGGTTAGAGCTCAGGGTTTTGTAGGTGTTGTAAATGGTTTTTAGGGTGTTTTTTAGAGTTTATAGGATTTAGGGTTTCTTAAGATTTAGGGTTTTTCAGGGTTTTATCTTAAGGGTTAAGTGTTTTTTGTGTTTTTTAGATTTAGGGTTTACGGATATTTAGGATTTAGTGTTTAGAGGTTAGGTTTTTGTAGGTGTTGTAAATGGTTTTTAGGGTTTATAGTATTTCAGGTTTCTTAAGTTTTAGGATTTAGGATTTTAGGTTAGGGTTTAGGGTTTAGGGCGGATGGTTTTTTTAGGTTTCAAGTTTTAGGTTATAGGTTTTATCTTGGTTTTTAGGGTTTGGGGCTTTAGGTTTTTTGGGTTAAGGTTTTTTAGGGTTTTACAGGTTTAGGGTTTAGGGATTAGGGTTTTTTTTTGTGTTTTGTAGGGTTTAGCATATATGATATGGGGATTTATAGGGTTTAAAGCTTAGAATTTTTTTGGTTTAGGTGTTTTTGAGTTTTTTAGGGTGAATTGTTTCTTAGGGTTTAGGGTTTAGGGCTTAGGGTTTTTTAGGGTTAGTGTTCACGAAATTTGAGGATTTAGGGTTTAGAGCTTATGGTTTGTGGTGGTTTTAGATGGGTTTTTGGGTTTATTTTAGGTTTTATAGCATTTAGGTTTTCTTAAGTTTAAGGTTTAGGATTTCTTAGTGTTTTAGGTTTCGAATTTAGGGTTTTAGGTTAGGGTTTAAGGTTTAGGCTTTGGGTTTTTTTAAGTTAAGGGTTTTACCTAGTTTTTTAAGTCTTAGGTCTTTGGGTTATTTAGGTTAAGGTTTTTAGGGTTTTATAGATTTAGGGTATAGGGCTTAGGGTTATTTTGTGCTTTTAAGGGTTTAGCATATACGATTTAGGCCTTTATAGGGTTTATAAGTTGGAGTTTTTTAATTTTAGGGGTTTTTATGGGTTAAGTAATTATTAGGATTTTTTTGGGTTTAGGGTTTAATATTATTTTTTTGTGTTTTTTTAGGTTTAGGGTTTACGAATTTTTAGGATTTAGGGTTTAGCATATACGATTTAGGGTGTTTTGGGGTTTTGGGGTCTTTTAGGGTTTTTAAGGGTCAAGTGTTTCTTAGGGTTTTTTGGGAATTAAGGTTTAGGGCTTAGGGTTTTTCGTGTTTTTTAGGTTTAGGGTTTATGAAATTTTAGGATTGAGGGTTTAGAGCTAATGGTTTGATGGGTTTTAAATGGGTTTTAGGGTTTATAACATTTAGGTATGAGGTTTAGGGTTTAGGGTTTCTTAGGGTTTATCTTTCGGATTTAGTGTTTTAGGTTAGGGTTTAGGGTTTTTTTATGTTTAAGGTATTAGGTTAATTGTTTTACCTAGTTTGTTAGGGTTTAGGGCTTTGGGTTTTTTAGGGGTTTATAAGTTTAGGGTTTAGGGCTTAGGGTTCTATTGGGTTTTTTACGGTTTAGCATATATGATTTAGGGCTTTATTGAGTTTAGAGCCTAGAGTTTTTTAGGTTTAGGGGTTTTTAAGGGTTAACTAATTATTAGGGTTTTTTTAGGGTTTAGGGCTTAAGGTTTTTTTCTTCTATTTTTTAAGGTTTATGGTTTATGGATTTTTAGGGTTTAGGGTTTAGCGCTTAGGGTTTTGTAGTAGATTTGAATGGATTTTATGGTTTTCTTTAGGGTTTATAGGATTTAGGGTTTCTTAAAGTTTAGAGTTTAGGGTTTCTTAGGGTTTTAGGTTTAGGATTTAGGGTTTTAGAGTAAGGTTTAAGGTTTAGGGGTTAGGGTTTTAGCTTAAGGGTTTTATCTAGGTTTTTAGGGTATTGGACTTTGGGTTTTTTAGGGTTTAAAGGGTTTAGAGTTTAGGGATTAAGGACTTTTTGTATTTTTTAGCTTTAGCATATACGATTTAGGGCTTTAAATGGTTTAGAGCTTAGAGTTTTATAGGTTTTGGAGTTTTTGGGGGTTTTAGGGGTTTTAAGGGTTAAGTGTTTCTTAGGGTTTAGGGTTTAGGGTTTAAGGTTTTTTTTATTTTTTTTAGATTTAGGGTTTACAGATTTTTAGAATTGAGGGTTTAGAGCTTAGGGTTGTGTAGGTGTTGTATATGGTTTTAGGGTTTATAGGATTTAGGGTTTCTTAAGGTTTAGGATTTCTAAGGGTTTTTGGGTTACGATTTAGGGTTTTAGGTTAGGGTTTAGGGCTTAGGGTTTTTATATTTAATGTTTTAGGTTATGGGTTTTATCTTGGTTTTTAGGGTTTGGGGATTTAGGTTTTTTAGGGATTTATAGGTTTAGGGTTTAGGGCTTAGTGTATTTTTTTGTGTTTTTTAGGGTTTAGCATATATGATTTACGGCTTTACAGGGTTTAGAGCTTAGAGATTTTTAGGTTTAGGGGTTTTTGGGCTTTTTAGGGTTTTTAAGGTTTAAGTGTTTCTTAAGATTTCTTAAGGTTTAGGGTTTAAGGCTTAGGGTTTTTCTTGATTTTTAGGTTTAGGGTTTACGAAATTTTAGGATTTAGGGTTTAGAGCTTATGGTTTGTAGGGGTTTTAAATGGGTTTTAGGGTTTAATTTAGGGTTTATAGCATTTAGGTTTTCTTAAGGTTTAAGGTTTATGGTTTCTTAGGGTTTTAGGTTTCGAATTTAGGGTATTGGGTTAGGTTTTTTTTATGTTTAAGGTATTAGGTTAAGGGTTTTACCTAGTTTGTTAGGGTTTAGGGCTTTGGGTTTTTTAGAGGTTTATAGGTTTAGGGTTTTATAGGGTTTTAGGTTAAGAATTTAGGGTTTTAGGTTAGGGTTTAGGGTTTTATCTACGTTTTTAGGGTTTAGGGATTTGGGTTTTTTCGGTTAAGATTTTTTAGGGTTTTATAGGTTTATAGTTTAGGGCTTAGGAATTTTTTGTGTTTTTTAGGTTTTAGCATATACGATTTAAGGATTTATAGGGTTTAAAGCTTCAAGTTTTTTTAGGTTAAGGGTCTTTTGGGTTTTTAGGGGTTTTAAGGGTTAAGTATTTCTTAGGGTTTTTTAGGGTTTAGGGTTTATGGCCAAGTTTTTTTTTTTTGTGTTTTTTAGATTTATAGTTTACGGATTTTTAGGATTTAAGGTTAGAGCTTAGGGTTTTGTAGGTGTTGTAAATGGTTTTTAGGGTGTAGATTATAGTTTATAGGATTTCGGGTTTCTTAAGGTTTATGGTTTAGGGTTTCTTAAGGTTTTAGGTTTTGGATTTAGGGTTTTAGGTTAGGGATTAGGATTTAGGGTTCAGGTTTTTTTTAGGTTTAGGCTTTTAGTTTAAGGGTTTTACCTAGTTTTTTAGGGTTTAGAGCTTTGGGTTTTTTATGTTACCTTTTTAGGGTTTAATAGGCTTAGGGTTTCGGGCTTAGGGTTGTTTTGTATTTTTTAGGGTTTAGCATATACAATTTAGGGCTCTATAGGGTTTAGAGCTTAGAGTTTTTTAGGTTTAGCGGTTTTTAAGGGTTAAGTATTTCTCTGGGTTTTTTTAGGGTTTATGGTTTAAGGCATTAAAAAAAATTTTGTATTTTTTTTAGGCTTAGGGTTTACGAATTTTAAGGATTTAGGATTTAGCGCTTAGTGTTTTGTAGGAGTTTTGAATTGTTTTTAGGGTTTATTTTAGTGATTATAGGATTTAGGGTTTCTTAATGTTTAGGTTTAGGGTTTTTTAGGGTTTTAGGTTTAGGATTTAGGGTTTTAGGTTAGGGTTTAGGGTTTTTTTCGATTTAAGGTTTTAGGTTATGGGTTATATCTTGGTTTTTAGGGTTTGGGGCTTTAGGTTTTTTAGGTTAAGGTATTTTAGGGTTTTATAGGTTTAGAGTTTAGGGCTTAGGGATTTTTTTGTGTTTTTTAGGGTTTAGCATATTCGATTTAGTGCTTTATAGGGTTTAAAGCTTAGAGTTTTTTTAGGTTTAGGTGGTTTTAGTGTTTTTAGTTTTTTTAGGGTTAAGTGTTTCTTAGGATATTTTAGGGTTTGGGGTTTAGGGCTTATGGTTTTTCATATTTTTTAGGTTTAGGGTTTACAAAATTTTAGGATTTATAGTTTAGAGCTAATGGTTTGAAGGGGTTTTAAATGGGTTTTGGGGTTTATTTTAGGGTTTATAGCATTTAGGTTTTCTTAAGGTTTAGGGTTTTAGGTTTCAGATTTAGGGTTTAGGGCTTAGGGTTTTTTTAGGTTTAGGGTTTTAGGTTAAGGGTCTTACCTTGTTTTTTAGGATTTAGGGCTTTGGGTTTTTTAGGTTAATGTTTTTTGGGTTTAGGATTTAGGGCTTAGGGTTCTTTTTTGTTTTTTAGGGTTTAACATATACGATTTAGTGATTTATAGGGTTTAGAGCTTAGAGTTTTTTAAGTTTAGGGGTTTTTGGGTTTTTTGGGGGTTTTAAGGGTTCAGTGTTTCTTAGGATTTTTTAGGGTTTAGGGTTTAGGACTTAGGGTTTTTTTAGTTTGTTTTTTATTTAGGGGTTACAAATTTTTAGTATTTAGGGTTTAGAGCTTAGGGTTTTGTAGGTGTTATAAATGGTTTTTAGGGTTTATATTAAGGTTTGTAGGATTTAGGGTTGTTCTTAAGGTTTAGGGTTTCTTAAGGTTTTAGGTTTAGGATTTAGGGTTTAAGGTTAGGGTTTAGGGCTTAGGGTTTTTTTAGGGTTAATGTTTTAGGTTATGGGGTTTATCTTGGTTTTAAGGGTTTGGGGCTTTAGGTTTTTTAGGTTAAGGTTTTTTAAGGTTTTATAAGTTTAGGGTGTTTGGCTAACGTTTTTTGTTGTGTTTTTGAGGGTTTACCATATAGGATTTAGGGCTTTATAGGGTTTAGTGCTTAGATTTTTTTAGGTTTAGGGGTTTTTGGATTTTTTATGGTTAAGTGTTTCTTTGGGTTTTTTTAGGGCTTAGGTTTTTTAGGGTTTAGGTCTTAGGGTTTTTTGTGCTTTTTAGGTTGATGGTTTACGAAATTTTAGGATTTAGGGTTTAGAGCTTTTGGTTTGTAGTGCTTTTTAATGGGTTTTAGGGTTTATTTTTGGGCTTATAGCATTTAGGTTTCCTTAAAGTTTAGGGTTTAGGATTTCTTTGGGTTTTAGGTTCCTTATTTTAGGGTTTTAGGTTAGGGTTTAGAATTGAGTTTTAGGGATTTTTTAGGTTTAGGGATTTTGGTTATGGATTTTACCTACTTTTTTAGGGTTTAGGGCTTTGGGTTTTTTAGGGTTTTATAGGTTTAGAGTTTAGGGTTTAGGGTTCTTTTGTGTTTTTTAGGGTTTAGCATATACGATTTTGGGATTTATAGGGTTTAGGGCTTAGAGTTTTTTAGGTTTAGGTGTTTTTAAGGGTTAAGTATTTCTTAGGGTTTAGGGTTTAAGGTTTTTTCCTGTGTTTTATTTGGTTTAGGGTTTACGAATTGTTAGGATTTAGGGTTTAGCGCTTAGGGTTTTGTAGGATTTTTTAATGGTTTTGAGGATTTATTTTAGGGATTATAGGATTTAAGGTTTCATAAAGTTTAGAGTTTTGGGTTTCTTAGGGTTTTACGTTTAGGATTTGGGGTTTTAGGTTAGGGTTTAGAGTTTAGGGGTTAGGGTTTTTAAGGTTTACGGTTTTTGCTTAAGGGTTTTATATAGGTTTCTAGGGGTTTTTAGGTTAAGGTTTTTAGGGTATTATAGGTTTCGAGTTTAGGGCTTTGGGAATTTTTTTGTATTTTTTAGGGTTTAGCATATATGATTTAGGGCTTTATAGGGTTTAGAGCTTAGAGTTTTTTTAGGTTTAGGGGCTTTGGGTTTTTTAGTGGTTTTAAGGGTTAAGTCTTTCTTAGGGTTTTTTAGGGTTTAGGGCTTAGGGCATATTGTTTTTTTTTTTATATATATTTTGGGTTTACGGATTTTTAGGATCTAGGGTATAGAGTTTAGGGTTTTTTATGTGTTGTAAATGGTTTTTAGGGTTTATGTTAGGGTTTATAAGATTTAGGGTTTCTTATGGTTTAGGGTTTAGGGTTTCTTAGGGTTTTAGGTTTAGGATTTAGGGTATTAGGTTAGGGTTAAGGGTGTAGGGATTAGGGTTTTTTTAGATTTAAGGTTTTAGGTTATAGGTTTTATCTTGGTTTTTTTCGGGTTTGAGGCTTTAAATATTTTGGGTTAAGGTTTTTCAGATTGTTATAGGTTTAGGGCTTAGGATATTTTTTTGTGTCTTTTAGCATTTAGTATATATGATTTTGTGCTTTATAGGGATTAGAGCTTAGAGTTTTTTAGGTTTAGGGGCTTTTGTGTTTTTTTAGTTTTTTTAGTGTTTTTAAGGTTTTAGTGTTTCTTAGGCTTTTTTAGGGTTTAGGGCTTAGGATTTTTCGTGATTTTAGAGTTTACAAAATTTTATGAATTAGGGTGTAGAGCTTATGGTTTATAGGGGTTTTAGGGTTTATTTTTGGTTTATAGCATTTAGGTATTTTTAAGGTTTAGGGTTTCTTAGGATTTTAGGTTTCGAATTTAGGGATTTAGGGTTTAGGGCATAGGATATTTTTAGGTTTAGGGTTTTAGGTTAAGGGTCTTTCCTAGTTTTTTAAGGTTTAAGGCTTTGGGTTTTTCGGTTAAGGTTTTTTACGGTTTTATAAGTTTAGGGTTTAGGGTTTAGGGTTTAGGGCTTAGGGTTTTTCGTGTTTTTTAGGTTTTGGGTTTATGCAATTTTATGATTTAGGGTTAAGAGCTTACGGTTTGAAGGGGTTTTAAATGTGTTTTAGTGTTTATTTTTCGGTTTATAGCATTTAGGTTTTCTTAAGGTTTAGGGTTTAGGGTTTCTTAGGGTTTTAGGTTTCGGATTTAGGGTTTTAGGTTAGGGTTTAAGGTTTAAGGCTTATGGTGTTTTAAGTTTTGTATTTAGGGTATTGGGTTAGGATTTAAGTTTAGGACTTAGGGTTTTTTTAGGTTTAGGGTTTAGGGTTAAGGGTTTTACCTAGTTTTTTAGGGTTTATAGGATTTAGGTTTCTTAAGATTTAGAGTTTAGGGTTTCTTAGGGTTTTAGGTTTAGGATTTAGGGTTTAAAGTTAGGGTTTAGGGTTTAAGGGTTAGGATTTTAACATAAGGGTTTTATCTAGGTTTTCAGGGTTTAGGTTTTTGGGGTTACTAGGTTAAGCTTTTTTAGGGTTTTATAGGTTTAGAGTGTAGGCTTGGGGATTTTTTTGTGTTTTTTAGGGTTTAGCATATGCGATGGGTTTAGATCTTTGAGTTTTTTTAAGGGTTTTAAGGGTTAAGTGTTTCTTAGGATTTTTTAAGGTTTAGGGTTTAGGGATTAGGTTTTTTTTTTTGTGTTTTTTAGATTTAGCGTTTACGGATTTTTAGGATTTAGGGATTAGATCTTAGGCTTGTGTAGGTGTTGTAAATGGTTTTTAGGGTTTATACTTGGGTTTATAGGATTGAGGGTTTCTTAAGGTTTAGGGTTTAGGGTTTCTTAGGGTTTTAGCTTTTGGATTTAGGGTTTTAGGTTAGGGTTTAGGGTTTAGGTTTTTTTTAGGTTAAGAGCTTTACTTAGATTTTTAGATTTTAGGGCTTTGGGTTTTTTAGGTTACCATTTTTAGGGTTTTATAGGTTTAGGGTTTCGGGCTTAGGATTGTTTTGGGTTTTTTAGGGTTTTATAGGATTAGGATTTCAGGCTTAGGGTTCTTTTGGGTTTTTTAGGGTTTAGCATATAAAAATTAGGGCTTTATAGGTTTTAGAGCTTAGTCTTTTTTAGGTTTAGGGGTTTTTAAGGGCTAAGTAATTCTTAGGGTTTATTAGGGTTTAGGGTTTATGGTTTTTTTTTTGTGTTTTTTGGGTTAAAGGTTTACGGATTTTTAGGATTTAGGGTTTGGCGCTTAGGGTTTTGTAGGAGTTTGAATGGTTTTTAGGATTTATTTTAGTGTTTATATGATTTAGGGTTTCTTAAGGTTTAGAGTTTAGGGTTTCTTAGGCTTTTAGATTTAGGATTTAGGGTTTTAGGGTTTAGGGGTTAGGGTTTTTAAAGGTTTAGGGTTTTATCTTGGTTTTTAGGGTTTAGGGCTTTGGGATTTTTGGGTTAAGGTTTGTTAGGGTTTTATAGGTTTAGAGTTTGGGCTTAGGGATTTGTTTTTGTGTTTTTTAGGGCTTAGCATATTCGATTTAGGGCTTTATAGGATTTAGTGCTTAGATTTTTTTTAGGTTTAGGGTTTTTTTGGTTTTTTAAGGTTTTTAAGTGTTAAGTATTTGTTTTGTTTTTAGGATTTAGGGCTAAGGGCTTATGGTTTTTTTTGTGTTTTTTAGATTTAGGGTTTACAGATTTTTAGGATTTAGGTTTTAGAGCTTAGGGTTTTGTTGGTGTTGTAAATGGTTTTTAAAGTTTATATTAGGCTTTATGGGATTTAGGGTTTCTTAAGGTTTAGGGTTTAGGATTTTTTAGGGTTTTAGGTTTAGGATTTAGAGTTTTAGGTTAGGGTTTAGGGCTTTTTTAGGTTTAAGGTTTTAGGTAATGGGTTTTATCTTTGTTTTTAGGGTTTGGAGTTTTAGGTTTTTTAAGTTAAGGTTTCTTAGGGTTTTATAGGTTTAGAGTTTAGGGCTGAGGGATTTTTTGTGTTTTTTAGGGTTTAGCATATACGATATAGGGATTTATAGGGTTTAGGTCTTAGAGTTTTTTAGGTTTAGGGGTTTCTGGTTTTTGTAGGGTTTTTATGGGTTTAGTGTTTCTTAGGGTTTTTTGGGTTTAGCGCTTACGGTTTTTTGTGTTTTTTATGTTTAGGGCTTACAAAATTTTAGGATTTTGGGTTTAGAGCTTATGGTTTGTAGGGTTTTAAATTGGTTTTGGGGTTTATTTTTTGGTTTATAGCGTTTAGGTTTTCTTAAGGTTTAGGATATAGGGTTTCTTAGGGTTTTAGGTTAGGGTTTAGGGTTTAAGGCTTAGGGTTTTTTTAAATATAGGGATTTAGGTTAAGGGTCTTAACTGGTTTTTTACGATTTAGGGCTTTGGGTTTATTAGGTTAAGGTATTTTAGGGTTTTATAGGTTTAGGGTTTATGGGCTTAGCGTTCTTTTGTATTTTATAGGGTTTAGCATATACGATTTAGGGCTTTATATGAATTAGAGCTTAGTGTTTTTTAGGTTTAGGGTTTTTTAAGTTTTAAGTATTTCTTAGGGTTTTTTTAGGGTTTAGGGCTTAAAGTTTTTTTTTGTGTTTTTTTATGTTTGGTGTTTATGGATTTTTAGGATTTAGGGTTTAGCGCTTTGGATTTTGTAGGATTTTTGAATGGTTTTTAATATTTATAGGATTTAGGGTTTCTTAAGGTTTAGAGTTTAGGGTTTCTTAGGGTTTTAGGTTTAGGATTTAGGGTTTTAGGTTAGGGTTTTGGGTTTAGGGGTTATGGTTTTTAAAAGTTTAGGATTTTAGCTGAAGGGTTTTATCTATGTTTTTAGGGTTTAGGGCTATGGGGTGTTTAGGTTAATGTTTTTTGGGTTTTATAGGTTTAGAATTTAGTGCTTCGGAATTTTTTGTGTTTTTTAAGGTTTAGCATATACGATTTAGGGTTTTATAGGGTTTAGAGCTTAGTGTTTTTTAGGCTTAGGGGTTTTAAAGGTTAAGTGTTTATTAGGGTTTTTTTGGGTTTAGGGCTTGGTTTTTTTTTCCGTATTTTTTAGATTTACGATTTACGGATATTTAGGATTTAGCGTTTAGAGCTTAGGGTTTTGTACGTGTTGTAAATGGTGTTTAGGGTTTACATTAGGGTTTATAGGATTTAGGGTTTCTTAATGTTTAGGGTTTAGGGTTTCTTAGGGTTTTAGGTTTTGGATTTTGGGTTTTAAGTTAGGGATTAGGGTTTAGGGCTTAGGGTTTTTTAAAGTTTAGTGTTTTGGGTTAAGGGTTTTACTTGTTTTTTAGGGTTTAGGGCTTTGAGTTTTTTAGTTTACCATTTTTTAGCGTTTTTTAAGTTTAGGTTTTCGGACTTAGGGTTCTTTTGTGTTTTTTAGGGTTTTATAGGTTTAGGGTTTCGGGCATAGGGTTCTTTTGTTTTTTTTAGGGTTTAGCATATACAATTTAGGGCTTTATAGGGTTTAGAGCTTGTAATATTTTAGGTTTAGGGGTTTTTAAGGGTTAAGTATTTCTTAGGATTATTTAGGGTTTAGGGTTTAGGATTGTTTTTTGTGTTTTTCTAGTTTTAGGGCTTACGAATTTTTAGGATTGACGGTTTAGCTCTTAGGGTTTTGTAGGAGTTTGGAAAGGTTTTTGGAGTTTATTTTAGTGTTTATAGGATTTAGGGCTTAAGGTTTAGAGTTTAGGGTTTCTTAGGGTTTTAGGTTTAGGATTTAAGGTTTTAGGGTTTAGGGGTTAGGATTATTTAAGGTTTAGAGTTTTAGCTTAAGGGTTTTATGTAGGCTTGTATGGTTTAGGGCTTTGGGTTTTTTAGGTTAATGTTTTTTATGGTTTTATAGGTTTAGAGTTTAGGGCTTATGGATTTTATGTGTTTTTTAGGATTTAGCATATACGATTTAGGGTTTTATAGGGTTTAGAGCTTAGAGTTTTTTTTTGTTTAGGGGTTTTTGGGGTATTTAGGGGTTTTAAGGGTTAAGTGTTTCTTAGAATTTTTTAGGGTTTAGGGCTTAGTGTTTTTTTGTGTTTTATAGATTTATATTTTATGAATTTTTAGGATTTAAGGTTTAGAGCTTAGGTTTTTGTAGGTGTTGTAAAAGGTTTTTAGGGTTTATAGAATTTAGGGTGTCTTAAGGTTTAGGGTTTAGGGTTTGTTAGGGTTTTAGGTTTAGGAATTAGGGTTTAGGGCTTACTGTTTTTTTAAGTTTAAGGTTTAGGTTATTGGTTTTATCTTTATTTCTAGGGTTTAGGACTTTATGGTTTTTGGGTTAAGGTTTTTTAAGGTTTAGAATATACGATTTAGGGCTTTATAGGGTTTAGAGCTTAGAATTTTTTTAGGTTTAGGGGTTTTTGCGATTTTTAGTGTTTTTAAGGGTTAAGTGTTTCTTAGGGTTATTTATGGTTTAGGGTTTAGGATTTATCGTGTTTTTTAGGTTTAGGTTTTAAGAAATTTTAGGATTTAGGGTTTAGACCTTATGGTTTGTAGGGGTTTTAAATGGGTTTTAGGGTTTATTTTAGGGTTTATAGGATTTATGTTTTCTGAAGGTTTAGGGTTTAGGATTTCTTAGGCATTTAGGTTCCGGATTTAGGGTCTTAGGTTAGGGTTTACGGTTTATGGCTTAGGGTTTTTTAGGTTTTGGATTTTGGGTTAAGGGTTTTACCTAATTTTTTAGGGCTTAGGGCTTTGGGTTTTTTAGGTTAAGGTTTTTGAGGGTTTTTTAAGTTTAGGATTTAGAGCTTACGGTTCTTTTGTGCTTTTTAGGGTTTAGCATACACGATTTATGACTTTATAGGGTTTAGAGCTTAGAGTTTTTTAGGTTTAAGGGTTTTTCAGGATTTTTAGGGTTTTATAGGTTTAGAGTTCAGGTCTTAGGGATTTTTTGTGGTTTTTAGAGTTTAGGATTTAGGGCTAAGGGTTTGTTTAGGTTTAGGTTCTTGGGTTAAGTGTTTTACCTAGGTATTTAGGCTCTAGGACTTTGGGTTTTTTGGGTTAAGTTTTTTTAGGGTTTTATATGTTTAGAGCTTAGGGTTCTTTTAGGATTTGGGGTTTTAGGTTAGGGTTTAGGGATTAGGGTTTTTTAAGGTTTAGGGTTTTAGCATAAGGGTTTTATCTAGGTTTTTAGGATTTAGTGCTTTGGGGTTTTTTAGGATTTAGGGTTTTAGGTTAAGGGTCTTACCTAGTTCTTTAGGGTTTAAAGCTTTAGATTTTTAGGGTTTTATAGGTTTAGGGTTTAGGGCTTAGGGTTATTTTATATTTTCTAGGGTTTGGCATATACGGTTTAGTGCTCTATAGGGTTTAGAGCTTAGAGTTTTTTAGGTTTAGGGGTTTTTAAGGGATAAGTATTTCTTTGGGATTTTAAGGGTTTAGCGTTTAGGGCTTAAGGTTTTTTTAGGTTTAGGGTTTATAGATTTTTAGGATTTAGGGTTTAGCGCTTAGGGTCTTGTAGGATTTTCGAATGGGTTTTTGGGTTTATTTTACGGTTTATAGGATTTAGGCTTTCTTAAGGTTTAGAGTTTAGGGTTTCTTAGGGTTTTAGGTTTAGGATTTAGTGTTTTAGGTTAGGGTTTTGGGTTTAAGGGTTTTGGTTTTTTAGGTTTAGGGTTTTAGCTTAAGGGTTTTATCTAAGTTTTTAGGGTTTATAGCTTTGTTTTTTTTAGGGTTTTATAGGTTTAAAGTTTAGGGCTTCGGGATTTTTTGTGTTTTTTAGGGTTTAGCATATACGTTTTATGGCTTTATAGGGTTTAGAGCATAGAGTTTTTTAGGTTTAGAGGTTTTTGGGTTTTTTTAGGAGTTTTAAGTGTTAAGTGTTTCTTAGGGTTTCAGGTTTTGGGCTTAGGTTTTTTTTGTGTTTTTAAGATTTAGGGTTTACAAATTTTTAGGATTTAATGTTTAGAGCTTATGGTTTTGTAGGTGTTGTAAATGGTTTTTAGGGTTTATAGGATTTATGGTTTCTTAAGGTTTAGGGTTTTTGGTTTCTTAGGGTTTTATGTTTAGGATTTAGGGTTTTAGTTTAGGGTTAAGGGTTTAGGGGTTAGAGATTTTTTAGGTTGAAGGTTTTTGGTTATGGGTTTTATCTTGGTTTCCTAAGTTTGGGGCTTTAGGTTTGTTTAGGTTAAGAATTTTAAGGGTTTTTAAGGTTGAAAGTTTAGGGCTTAGGGGTTTTTGTGTTTTTTAGGGTTTAGCATATACGATTTATGGCTTTATAGGGTATAGAGCTTAGAGTTTTTTTAGGTTTTTTGGGTTTTTTAGGGTTAAGTGTTTCTTAGGGTTTTTCGTGTTTTTGAGGGTTAGGGTTTACGAAATTTTAGGATTTATTGTTTAGAGCATCTGGTTTGTAGGGTTTTTAATCGATTTTAGGGTTTATTTTAGGGTTTATTGCATTTAGGTTTTCTTAAGGTTTAGGGTTTAGGGTTTCTTAGGGTCTTAGATTTTGGATTTAGGGCTTTAGGTTAAGATTTAGTGTTTAGGGTTTAGGGTTTTTTTAGGTTTAGGGTTTAGGGTTAAGGATTTTACCTAGTTTTTTAGGGTTTAGGGCTTTGGGAAAATAGGTTAATTTTTTTAGTATTTTATAGGTTTAGGGTTTAGGGTTTAGGGATTAGTCTTCTTTTGTATTTTTAGGGTTTAGCATATACCATTTAGGGCTTTATAGGGTTTATAGTTTAGATTTTTTTAGGTTTAGGGGTTTTTAAGGGTTTAGTATTTCTTAGGGTTTTTGAGGGTTTAGGGTTTTGGGCTTAAGGTTTTTTTTCTATTTTGTGAGGTATAAGGTTTACGGATTTTTTGGATTTAGGGTTTAGCGCTTAGGGTTTTGTTGGAGTTTTGAATGGTTTTTAGGGTTTATTTTAGGGTTAATAGGATTTAGGGTTTCTTAAGGTTTAAAGTTTAGGGTTTTTTAGGGTTTTAGGTTTAGGATTTAGGGTACCAGGTTAGAGTTTAGGGGTTAGGGTTTTTTAAGGTTTACGGTTTTAGCTTAAGTTTTATGTGTTTCTTATGGTTTTCAGGGTATAGGGCTTTGGGATTTTTAGGTAAAGGATTTTTAAGGTTCAGCATATACGATTTAGGGCTTTATAGAGTTTAGAGCTTATAGTGTCTTTAGCTTTAGGGATTTTTGGGGTTTCTAGGGGTTTTATGGGTTAAGTGTTTCTTATAGTTTTTTAGGGTTTAGTGCTTAGGCCTTAGGGTTTTTTGTGTTTTTTAGAATTAGAGTTTACGGATTTTTAGGATTTAGGATTTAGAGCTTAGGGTTTTGTAGGTGTTGTAAATGGTTTTTAGGGTTTATAGGATTTTAGGTTTCTTAAGTTTTAGGATTTAGGTGTTTAGGTTAGGGTTAAGAGTTTAGGGCTTAGGGTGTTGTTAGGTTTAAGGTTTTAGGTTATGGATTTTATCTTAGTTTTAAGGATTTGGGGCTTTAGGTTTTTTAGGTTAAGGTTTTTTAGGGTTTTATAGGTTTAGGGTTTAGGGATTAGGGTTTTTCTTTTGTGTTTTGTAGGGTTTAGCATATTCGATTTAGGGATTTATAGGGTTTAGAGCTTAGAGTTTTTTAGGTTTAGGTGTTTTTAAGTTTTTTAGGGTTAAGTGTTTCTTATGGTTTAGGGCTTAGGGTTTTTCATGTTTTTTAGGTTTAGGGTTCACGAAATTTGGTTTAGGGATTTTTGGGGATTTTAGGGGTTTGAAGGGTTAAGTTTTTCGTAGGGTTTATGGTTTAGGGCTTACATTTTTTTTTTGTATCTTTTAGATTTAGGGTTTACGGATTTATAGGATTTAGGGTTTAGAGCTTTGTGTTTTGTAGGTGTTGTAAATGATTTTTAGGGTTTATATTAGAGTTTATAGGATTTAGGGTTTCTTAAGGTTTAGGGTTGAGGGTTTCTTAAGGATTTAGGTTTAGGTTTTAAGGTTTTAGGGTAGGGTATAGGGTTTTTTTATGTTTAAGGTTTTAGGTTAGGGTATAGGTTTTTTTTATGTTTAAGGTTTTAGGTTATGGGTTTTATCTTTGTTTTTAGGGTTTAGGGATTTAGGTTTTTTAGGTTAGGGTTTTTTAGGTTTAGAGTTTAAGGCTTAGGGATTTTTTTTGCTTTTTAGGGTTTAGCATATACTATGTAGGGCTTTATAGGGTTTAGAGGTTAGAGTTTTTTAGGTTTTTGGGTTTTTTAGGGGTTTTAAGGGTTAAGTGTTTCTTAGGGTTTTTTAGGGTTTAGGGATTAGGGTTTCTTTTGTATTTTTTAGATTTAGGGTTTACGAATTTTTAGGATTTAGTGGTTAGAGCTTAGGGTTTTATAGGTTTTGTAAATTGGTTTTAGGGTTTATATTAAGGTTTATAGGATTTAGGGTTTCTTAAGATTTTGGGTTTAGGTTTTCTTAGGGTTTTAGGTTAGGGTTTAAGGTTTTTTTATGTTTAAGGTTTTTGGTTATGGGGTTTATCTTGGTTATCAGAGTTTGGCGCTTTAGGTTTTTTAGGTTAAGGTTTTATAGGGTTTTATAGGTTTAGGGTTTAGGGCTTAGGTTTTTTTTTGTGTTTATTAGGGTTTAGCATATACGATTTAGGGCTTTATAGGGTTTAGAGCTTAGAATTTTTAGGTTTAGGATTTGGGGTTTTAGGTTAGTGTTTAGAGTTTAGGGGTTAGGGTTTTTAAGGTTTAGGGTTTAGGGCTTATATTTTTTTTGTTTTTTTACATTTAGGGTTTATGGATTTTTAGGATTTAGGGTTTAGAGTTTAGGGTGTTTTTAGCGTTGTAAATGGTTTTTAGGGTTTATATAACGGTTTATGGGATTTAGGGTTTCTTAAGTTTTAGGGTTTATAGTTTCTTAGGGTTTTAGCTTTATGACATACGGTATTAGGTTAGGGTTTAGGGGTTTTTTAGGTTTAGGGTTTTAGCTTAAGGGTTTTACCTAGTTTTTTTTGGGTTGAGGGCTTTTGGTTTTTTAGGGTTTTATAGGTTTAGGGTTTAGGGCTATGGGTTTTTTATGGTTTTATAGGTTTAGAGTTTAGGGCTTAGGGAGTTTTTTGTGTTTTTTAGGGTTTAGCGTATACGATTTAGGGCTTTATAGGGTTTAGAGTTTAGAGTTTTTTAGGTTTAGGGGTTTTTGGGTTTTTTAGGGGTTTTAAGGGTTAAGTGTTTCTTAGAGTTTTTTAGGGTTTTGGGTTTAGGGCTTAGGGTTTTTTTTTTGTTTTTAATATTTAGGGTTTATGAAATTTTTGGATTTAAGGTTTAGAGCTTAGGGTTTTGTAGGTGTTGTAAATGGTTTTTAGGGTTTATATTAGGGTTTATAGAATTTAGGGTGTCTTAAGGATTTTTGGGTTAGGTTTAGGAATTAGGGTTTTAGATTGGGGTTTAGGGTTTAGGGCTTAGTGTTTTTTTAAGTTTAAGGTTTAGGTTATGGGTTTTATCTTTGTTTTTAGGGTTTGGGGTTTAGTATTTTTGGGTTAAGGTTTTTTAGGGTTTAGAATATACGATTTAGGGCTGTATAGGGTTTAAAGCTTAGAGTTTTTTAGGTTTAGGGGTTTTTGCGTTTTTTATGATTTTTAAGGGTTAAGTGTTTCTTAGGGTTATTTAGGATTTAGGGTTTAGGGATTATGGTTTGTTTAGGTTTAGGTTTTTGGGTTAAAGGTTTTACCTAGGTATTTTGGCTCTAAGACTTTGGGTTTTTTAGGTTAAGGTTTTTAGGGTTTTATAAGTTTAGGGTTTAGAGTTTAGGGTTCTTTTAGGATTTAGGGTTTTAGGTTAGGGTTTACGGATTAGGAGTTAGGGTTTTAGCTTAAGGCTTTTATCTAGGGTTTTAGGGTTTTAGGTTAAGGGTCTTACCTAGTTTTTTAGGGTTTAGGGCTTTGGGTTTTTTGTGTTAAGGGATTTTACGGTTTTATAGATTTGGGGTTTAGGGCTTAGGGTTATTTTATAATTTTTAGGGTTTAGCATATACGATTTAGGGTTTTATAGGGTTTAGAGGTTAGAGTTTTTTAGGTTTGGGGTTTTTTAAGGGATAAGTATTTCTTAGGGCTTTTAAAGGTTCAGGTTTTAGGGCTTAAGGGTTTTTTTTGTGTTTTTTTAGGTTTAGGGTTTACAATTTTTTAGGATTTATGGTTTAGCGCTTAAGGTCTTGTAGGATTTTTGAATGGGTTTTAGGGTTTATTTTAGGGTTTTTGTTTCTTAAGGTTGAGAGTTTAGGGTTTCTTAGGGTTTTAGGTTTAGGATTTAGGGTTTAGCGCTTTGGGTTTTTAGGTTTAAGGTTTTAGGCTATGGGTTATATCTTGAATTTTAGGGTTTGGGTCTTTAGATTTTTTTAGGTTAAGGTTTTTTAGGATTTTACAGGTTTAGGGTTTAGGGCTTACGTTTTTTTTTTTGTGTTTTTTAGGGTTTAGCATATATGATTTAGGGCTTTATAGGGTTTAGAGCTTAGTGTTTTTTAGGTTTAGGGGTTTTTGGGTTTTTTAGGGGTTTAAGTGTTAAGTGTTTCTTAGGGTTTTAGGTTTTTGGGTTTAAGGCTTAGGGTTTTTTGTGTTTTTTAGGTTTTGGGTTTACGAAATTGTAGGATTTAGTGTTTAGAGCTTATGGTTTATAGGGGTTTTAAATGGGTTTTAGGGTTTATTTTAAGGTTTATAGAATTTAGGTTTTCTTAAAGTTTAAGGTTTAGGGTTGCTTACTATTTTAGGTTTTGGATTTAGGGTATTGGGTTAGGGTTTAAGTTTAGGGGTAAGGTTTTTTTTATGTTTAGGGTTTAGGGTTAAGGATTTTACCTAGATTTTTACGGTTTATAGGATTTAGGATTTCTTAAGATTTAGTGTTTAGGGTTTCTTAGGGTTTTAAGTTTAGGATTTAGGATTTTAGGTTAGGGTGTAGGGTTTAGGGGTTAGGGTTTTTAAGGTTTACGGTTTTATCATAAGGGATTTATCTAGGTTTTTAGGGGTTAGGGTTTTGGGGTTTTTAGGTTAAGCTTTTTAGAGTTTTCTAAGTTTAGAGTTCAGGGCTTGGGGATTTTTTGTATTTTTTAGGGTTTAGCATATACAATTTAGGGCTTTATAGAGTTTAGAGCTTACAGTTTTTTAGGTTTATGTGTTTTTAAGGGCTAAGTATTTCTTAGGGTTTTTTAGAGTTTACGGTTTACGATTTTTTTTGTGTTTTTTTAGGTTTAGGGTTTACAGATTTTTTGGATTTAGGGTTTTGCGCTTAGGGTTTTGTAGGAGTTTTGAATAGTTTTTAGGGTTTATTTTAGTGTTTACAGGATTTAAGGTTTCTTAAGTTTTAGAGTTTAGGGTTTCTTCTGGTTTTAGGTTTAGAATTTAAGGTTTGAGGGTTTAGGGGTTAGGTTTTTTGAAAGTTTAGGGTTTTGGCGTAAGTGTTTTATCTAGGATTTTAGGATTTAAGATTTTAGGGTTTAGGGGTTAGGTTTTTTGAAAGTTTAGGGTTTTAGCGTAAGGGTTTTATCTATGCTTTTAGGGTTTAGGGCTTTGGGTTATTTAGGTTAAGGTTTTATAGGGTTAGAATTTAGGGCTTAGGGATTTTATATGTTTTTTAGGGTTTAACATATATTATTTAGGGATTTATATGGTTTAGAGCTTTGAGTTTTTTAGGTGTAGGGATATTTGGGGTTTTTAGGGGTTTTAAGGGTTAAGTGTTTCATAGGGTATTTTAGGGTTTAGGGCTTACATATTTTTTTGTAATTTTTATATTTAAGATTTACGAATTTATAGGATTTAGGGTATAGAGCTTTGGGTTTTGTAGGTGTTGTAAATGATTTTTAGGGTTTATATTAGAGTTTATAGGATTTAGGGTTTCTTAAGTTTTAGGGTTGAGGGTTTCTTAGGGTTTTAGGTTTAGGATTTAAGGTTTTAGGTTAGGGTATAGGGTTTTTTTAAGTTTAAGGCTTTAGGTTATGGGTTTTTATCTTTGTTTTTTGGGTTAAGATTTTTTTGGGTTTTAGAGTTTAGGGCTTAGGGATTTTTTTGTATTTTTTAGGGTTTAGCATATACAATTTTGGGCTTTATAGGGTTCAGAGCTAAGAGTTTTTTTGGTTTAGGGGGTTGTGGGGGGGTTTTTGGTGTTTTTAAGGGTTAAGTGTTTCATAGGGTCTTTTAGGGTTTAGGGTTTAGGGCTTAGGGTTTTTCATGTTTTTGAGGTTTATGGTTTACGAAATTTTAGGATTTAGGGTTTTAGAGCTTATGGTTTGTAGGGGTTTTAAATAGGTTTAAGGGATTATTTTTGTGTTTATAGCGTTTAGATTTTCTTACGGATTAGGCTTTAGGGTTTCTTAGGGTTTTAGGTGTCGGATTTAGGGTTTTAAGTTAGGATTTAGGGTTTAGGGCTTAGGGTTTTTTTAGGCTTAGGGTTTTAGGTTAAGGGTCTTACCTAGTTGTTTAG
>JAJOOI010072557.1:0-38062 GCA_029582585.1 Solanum bukasovii | reverse complement strand
GGTTTTTCATGTTTTTGAGGTTTATGGTTTACGAAATTTTAGGATTTAGGGTTTTAGAGCTTATGGTTTGTAGGGGTTTTAAATAGGTTTAAGGGATTATTTTTCTGTTTATAGCGTTTAGATTTTCTTACGGATTCGGCTTTAGGGTTTCTTAGGGTTTTAGGTGTTGGATTTAGGGTTTTAAGTTAGGATTTAGGGTTTAGGGCTTAGGGTTTTTTTAGGCTTAGGGTTTTAGGTTAAGGGTCTTACCTAGTTTTTTAGGGTTTAGGGATCTTGGTTTATTGGGTTAAGGTTTTTATAAGTTTAGGGTTTAGGGCTAAGGGTTCTTTTGTGTTTTCTAGGCTTTAGCATATTCGATTTAGAGGTTTTTAGGGTTTATAGCTTAGAGTTTTTTAGGTTTAGGGATTTTTAAGAGTTAAGTATTTCTTAGGATTCTTTAGGGTTTAGGGCTTGAGATTATTTTTTTGTTCTTTTATAGGTCTAGGGCCTACAGATTCTTAGGATTTAGCGTTTAGCGCTTTGGTTTTGTAGGATTTTTGAATGGTTTTGAGGATTTATTTTAGGGTTTATAGGATATTGAGTTTCTTAAGGCTTAGAGTTTAGGGTTTCTTTGTGTTTTATGTTTAGGATTTAGGGTTTTGGGTTTAGGGGTTAGGGTTTTTTAAGGTTTAGGGTTTTAGCTTTAGGGTTTAGGGCTTTGGGTTTTTTAGGTTAATGTTTTTAGGATTTTATAGGTTTAGAGTTAAGGACTTAGGATTTTTTTGTGTTTTTTAGGATTTAGCATATACGATTTAGGGCTTTATAGGGTTTAGAGCTTAGAGTTTTTTAGGTTTAGGGGTTTTAAGGGTTAAGTGTTTCTTTGGGTTTTTTATGATGTAGGGTTTAGGGATTAGTTTTTTTGTTTAGATTTAGGGTTTACGAATTTTTAGGATTTAGTGTTTAGAGTTTAGGGTTTTATAGGTGTTGTAAATGATTTTTAGGGTTTATATTAAGGTTTATAAGATTTAGGTTTTCTTAAGGTTTAGGGTTTAGGGTTTCTTAGGGATTTAGGTTTAGGATTGGGGTTTTAGGTTAGGGTTTAGGGTTTAAGGCTTAGGGTTTTTTTATGTTTAAGGTTTTTGGATATGGGGTTTATCTTGGTTTTTAGGTTTTGGGGTTTTTGGTTTTTTGGGTTAAGGTTTTTTAGGGTTTTATAGGTTTAGGGTTTAAGGCTTATGTTTTTTTTTTGTGTTTATTAGGGTTTGGCATATACGATTTAGTGCTTTATAGGATTTAGAGCTTAGAAGTTTTAGGTTTAGGGTTTGGGGTTTTAAGTTACGATTTAGAGTTTAGGGATTATGGTTTAGGGCTTAGGGTTTTTTTGTGTTTTTTAGATTTAGGGTTTACGGATTTCTAGGGTTTAGAGTTTTTGGTATTTTTGGTGTTGTAAATGGTTTTTAGGTTTTATATTAGGGTTTATAGGAGTTAGGGTTTCTTATGGTATTAGGGCTTAAGGTTTCTAAAGGTTCTTTAGGGTTTTATAGGTTTAGGGTTTAAGGCTTAGGGTTCTTTTTTAGTTTTAAGGTTTAGCATATACCATTTAGGGCTTTATAGGGTTTATAGTTTAGAGTTTTTTAGGTTTAGGGGTTTTTAGAGTTTAAGGTTGTGGGCTTAAGGTTTTTTTTTTCTGTTTTGTTAAGTATAGGGTTTACAGATTTTTTAGATTTAGGGTTTAGCGCTTAGGGTTTTGTAGGTGTTTTAATTGGTTTTTATGGTTTATTTTTAGGGATAATAGGATTAAGGGTTTTTTTTATGGTTTAGAGTTTAGGGTTTCTTAGGGTTTTAGGTTTAGGATTTAGGGTTTCAGGTTAGGGTTTAGGGGTTAGGGTTTTTTAAGGTTTAGGGTTTTAGCTTAAGGGTTAAGTGTTTCTTAGGGTTTAGGGCTTTTGTTTTTTTAGGGTTTTATAGCTTTAGAGTTTAGGCCTTAGGAAATTTTTGTATTTTTTAGGGTTCAACATATACTATTTAGGGCATTATAGAGTTTAGAGCTTAGCGTTTCTTTAGGTTTAGGGGTTTTAAGGGTTAAGTGTTTCTTAGGGTTTTCTTGTGTTTTTTAGATTTAGCGTTTACGGATTTTTAGGATTTAGGGTTTAGAGCTTAGGGTTTTGTAGGTGTTGTAAATGGTTTTTAGGGTTTATTGGATTTCAAGTTTCTTCAGTTTTAGGATTTTAGGTTAGGGTTTAGGGTTTAGGGCTTAGCATTTTTAGGTTTAAGGTTTTAGGTTATAGTTTTTATCTTAGTTTCTAGGGTTTGGGGCTTTAGGTTTTTTCGGGTTTTATAGGTTTAGTGTTTAGAGATTATGGTTTTTTTGTGTTTTGTAGTGTTTAGCATATACGATTTAGGGCTTTATTGGGTTTAGAGCTTACCGTTTTTTAGGTTTAGTTGTTTTTGAGTTTTTTAGGGTTAAGTGTTTCTTAGGGTTTAGGGCTTAGGGTTTTTCGTGTTTTTTAGGTTTAGGGTTCACGAAATTTGAGGATTTAGGGTTTAGAGATTATGGTTTGTAGGGGTTTTAAATGGGTTTTAGGGTTTATTTTAGGGTTTATAGCATTTAGGTTTTCTAAGTTTAGGGTTTAGGATTTCTTAGGGTTTTAGGTTTCGGATTTAGTGTTTTAGGTTAGGGTCTAGGGTTTAGGGATTATGGTTTTTTTAGGATTAGGATTTTCGGTTAAGGATTTTGCTTAGTTTTTTAGGGTTTCAGGCTTTTGGTTTTGTAAGATTTTATATGTTTAGGGCTTAGGGTTCTTTTGTGTTTTTAGGGTTTAGCATATATGATTATGGGCTTTATAGGGTTAAATATTTTTTAGGTTTTTTTTTGTGTTTTTCAGGTTTAGGTTTTACGGATTTTTAGGATTTAGGGTTTAGTGCTTGGGGTTTGGTGGGAGTTTTGAATAGTTTTTAGGGTTTATTTTAGGGTTTATAGGATTTAGGATTTCTTAAGATTTAAAGTTTAGGGTTTCTTAGGATTTTAGGTTTTAGGTTAGGGTTTAGGGTTTAGGGGTTAGGATTTTTTAAGGTTTAGGGTTTTATCTAGGATTTTAGGGTTTAGGGCTTTGGGTTTTATAGGTTTAGAGTTTAGGGCTTAGGGATTTTTTTTTGTTTATTTTAGGGTTTAGTATATATTATTTAGGGCTTTATAGGGTTTAAAGCTTAGAGTTTATTTTAGGTTTAGGGGTTTTTTGGTTTTTTAGGAGTTTTAAGAGTTAAGTGTTTCTTAGGGTTTTCTAGGGTTTCGGGTTTAGGGCTTAGGGTTTTTTTGTGATTTTTAGATTTAGGTTTTATGGATTTTTAGGATTTAAGGTTTAGAGCTTAGGGTATTGTAGATGTTGTAAATGGTTTTTAGGGTTTATATTAGGGTTTCTTAAGGTTTAGGGTGTTAGGTTTAGCATTTAGGGCTTAGTGTTTTTTTAGGTTTAAGGTTTTAGGTTATAGGTTTTATCTTGGTTTTTAGGATTTGGAGCTTTCGGTTTTTTGGGGTTTTATAGGATTAGGGTTTAGTGCTTAGGGTTTTTTTTTGTTGTGTTTTTTAGGGTTTAGCATATGCGATTTAGGGCTTTATAGGGTTTAGAGCTTAGAGTTTTTTAGGGGTTTTAAGGGTTAAGTGTTTCTTAGGGATTTTTAGGGTATACGGCTTAGGGGTTAGGGTTTTTCGTGTTTTTTAGGTTTAGGGTTTAAGAAATTTTAGGATTTAGGTTTTGGAGCTTATGGTTTGAAGGGGTTTTAAATGGGTTTTAGGGTTTATAGCATTTAGGTTTTCTTAAGGTTTAGGGTTTAGGGTTTCTTAGGGATTTAGGTGTCAGATTTAGGGTTTTTGGTTAGGGTTTAGGGTTTAGGGATTATGGTTTGTTTAAGTTTAGGGTTTTATGTTAAGGGTTTTGCCTAGTTTTCTAGGGTTTAGGGCTTTGGGTTTTTAGGTTAAGGTTCTTTAGGGATTTATAAGCTTAGGGTTTAGGGCATAGGGTTCTTTTGTGTTTTTTAGGGTTTAGCATACACCATATAGGGCTTTATAAGGTTTAGAGCTTAGAGTTTTTTAGGTTTAGGAGTTTTTAGGGTTTTATAGGTTTGGATTTTAGTGCTGGGGGATTTTTTTGTCTTTTTTAGGGTTTAGGGTTTAGGGCTTAGGGTGTTTTTAGGTTAAGGGTTTTACCTAGTTTTTTTGGGTTTATGGCTTTGGGTTTTTTATGTTAAGGTTTTTTAGGGTTTTATATGTTCAGGGTTTAGGGCTTAGGGTTGTTTTAGGATTTAGGGTTTTAGGTTAGGGTTTAGGGCTTAAGGATTGGGCTTTTTAAAAGTTTAGGGTTTTAGCTTAAGCGTTTTATCTAGGTTTTTAGGGTCTAGGGATTTGGAGTTTTTTCGGATTTAGGATTTTAGGTTTGGGTTTAGGGATTAGGGGTTAGGGTTTTAGCTTAAAGGTTTTATCTATGTTTTTAGGGTTTAGGGTTTTCGATCTTTTAGGGATTTATAGATTTAGAGTTTAGGGCTTAGGGATTGTTTGTGTTTTTTAGGGATTAACATATACGATTTAGGTCTTAATAGGGTTTAGAGGTTAGAATTTTTTAGGTTTAGGGGTTTATATAGTTAAGTATTTCTTAGAGCTTTTTAGGGTTTAGGGTTTCGGGCTTAGGTTGTTTTTGTGTTTTTTAGATCTAGGGTTTACGTATTTTTAGGATTCAAGGTTTAGAGTTTAGGGTCTTATAGGTGTTGTAAATGGTTTTTAAGGTTTATATTAGGGTACAGGGTTTCTTAGGGTTTTAGGTATAGGATTTAGTGTTTTAGGTTAGGGTTAAGGGTTTAGGGCTTAGGGTTTTTTTTATGTTTAAGGTTTTAGGTTTGGGTTTTATCCTGGTTTTTTAGGGTTTGGGGCTTTAGGTTTTTGAGCTTAAGATTTTTTAGGGTTTTTAAGGTTTAAGGTTTAGGGCTTAGGATTTTTTTTTTTGTGTTTTTCAGGGTTTAGCATATACGATTTAGGGCTTTATAGGGTTTAGAGCTCAAAGTTCTTTAGGTTTAGATGTTTTAGGGTTTTTTAGAGGTTTTTTTTGGTTTAAGTGTTTCTTAGGGTTTTTTTAAAGTTTAGGGTTTAAGGCTTGGGTTTTTTTTGTGTTTTTTAGATTTAGGGGTTTACAAAATTCTAGGATTTAGAGTTTAGAGCTTCTGGTTTGTAGGGATTTTAAATGGGTTTTAGGGTTTATAGCATTTATGTTTTCTTAAGGTTTAGGGTTTAGGGTTTCTTAGGGTTTTAGGTTAGGGGTTAGGGTTTAGGGGTTAGTGTTTTTTTGGGTTTAGGGTTTTGGGTTAAGGATTTTACCTCGTCTTCTAGCATTTAGGGGTTTGGGTTTTTTGGGTTAAGGTTTTTTTGGGTATTATAGGTTTAGAGCTTAAGGCTTAGGGTTGTTTTGTATTTTTAGGGTTTAGCATATACCCTTTGGGGCTTTATAGGGTTTAGAATTTAGAGTTTTTTAGGTTTAGGGGTTTTATAGAGTTTAGTATTTCTTAGGATTTTTTAGGGCTTAGGGCTTAGGGCTTAAGTTTTTTTTTTTGTTTTGTGAAGTATAGGGTTTACAGATTTTTTGGATCTAGCGCTTAGTGTTTTGTAGGTGTTTTGAATCGTTTTTAGGGTTTATTTTAGGATTAATAGGATTTAAGGTTTCTTAAGGTTTTGAGTTTAGGGTTTCTTAGGGTTTTAGGTTAGGGTTTAGAGGTTAGAGTTTTTTAAGTTATAGGGATTTGGTTTAAAGTTTTATCCAGGGTTTTAGGGTTTAGGGCTTTGGGTTTTTTGGGTTGAGGTCTTTTAGGGTTTTATCGGTTTAGAGTTTAGGGCTTAAGGAATTTTTGTGTTTTTTAGGTTTCTACATATACGATTTAGGGCTTTATAGAGTTTAGAGCTTAGAGTTTTTTAGGTTTTGGGATTTTTGGGGTTTTTTCGGGTTTTAAGGGTTAATTGTTTCTTATGGTTTTTTAGGGTTTAGTGTTTAGTACTTAGGATTTTTTTGTGTTTTTTAGATTTAGGATTTACGGATTTTTAGGAGTTAGGGTTTAGAGTTTAGGGTTTTGTAGATGTTGTAAATGGTTGTTAGGGTTGATAGGATTTAGGGTTTCTTAATTTTAGAGTTTTAGGTTTAGGATTTAGGATTTTAGGTTAGGGTTTAGGGTTTAGGTCTTAGGATTTTTTTAGGTTTAAGGTTTTAAGTTATGGGTTTTATCTTGGTTTTTAGGGTTTGGGGCTTTGGGATTTTTGGTTAAGGTTTTTTAGGGTTTTATAGGTTCAGGGTTTAGGGATTAGGATTTTTTTTTGTGTTTTGTAGAGTTTAGCATAAACGATTTAGGGCTTTATAGGGCTTAGAGCTTAGAGTTTTTTAGGTTTAGGGGTTTTTGGGTTTTTTAGAGTTTTTAAGGGTTAAGTGTTTCTTAGGGTTTAGGACTTATGTTTTTTTTTTATGTATTTTTGGTTTAGGGTTTATAAAATTTTAGGATTTTGGGTTTAGAGCTTATGGTTTGTAGGGGTTTTAAATAGGTTTTAGGGTTTATTTTATGGTTTATAACATTTTTGTTTTCTTTAGATTTAGGGTTTCTTAGGGTTTTAGGTTTCGGATTTGGGGTTTTATATTAGGATTTATGGTTTAGGCTTAGGGTTTTTTTAGGTTTAGGGTTTTCGATTAAGGGTTTTACCTAGTCTTTTAGGGTTTAGCGCTTTGGGTTATTTAGGTTAAGGTTTTTTAGGGTTTTATAGGTTTAGGGTTTAGGACTTAGGGTTCTTTTGTATTTTTTAGGGTTTAGCATATTCGATTTAGGGCTTTATAGAGTATAGAACTTAGAGTTTTTTACTTTTAGTGGTTTTTAAGGGTTCAATAATTGTTAGGGTTTTTTAGTGTTTAGGGTTTAGGGCTTAAGGTTTTTTTTTGTGTTTTTTTCAGTTTAGGGTTTACAGATTTTTAGGATTTAGGGTTTAGCATATACGATTTAGGGTTTTGTAGGGTTTAGAACTTAGAGTTTTGTAGGTTTAGGGGTTTTTGGGGTTTTAAAGGTTTTTATAGGTTAACTGTTTCTTAGGATTTTTGGAGATTAAGGTTTAGGGCTTAGGGTTTTTCTTGTATTTTAGGTTTAGGGTTTACAAAATTTTAGGGTTTAGAGCTTATGGTTTGTAGGGGTTTTAAATGGGTTTTAGGGTTTATTTTAGGGTTTATAGCATTTTGGTTTTAGGTTTGGGGTTTAGTGTTTCTTAGGATTTTAGGTTTCATATTTAGGGTTTTAGGTTCGGATTTAGGTTTTAGGGCTTAGGGTTTTTTGTATATTTAGGGTATTAAGTTAAGTGTTTTAACTAGGTTTTTAGGGTTTAGGGCATTGGGTTTTTTAGTGTTTTATACGTTTAGGATTTAGGGCTTAGGTTTCTTTTGTATTTTTGAGAGTTTAGCATATATGATTTAGGGCTTTATAGGGTTTAGAGCTTAGTGTATTTTAGCTTTCGGGTTATTATGGGTTAAGTAATTCTTAGGGTTTTTAGTGTTTAGGGTTTAGGTCTTTTTGTGTTTTCATAGGTTTAGGGTTTATGGATTTTTAGGATTTAGGGTTTACAGATTTTAAGGATATAGGGTTTGGCACTTGGGGTTTTGTAGGAGTTTTGAATGGTTTTTATGGTTTTCTTTAGGGTTTATAGGATCTAGGGTTTCTTAAGGTTTAGAGTTTAGGGTTTCTTAGGGTTTTAGGTTAGGATTTAGGGTTTTTAAAAGTTTACGGTTTTAGCTTAAGGGTTTTATCTAGGTTTTTAGGCTTTAGGACTTTGGGGTTTTGGGGGGTTAAGGTTTTTTAGGGTTTTTTATAGGTTTAGAGTTCAGTGCTTAGGGATTTTTTTGTGTTTTTTTAGGGTTTAGGGTTTGGGGCTTAATGTTTTTTTAGGTTTAGGGTTTAGGGTTTTATAGGTTTTGAGTTTACGGATTTTTAGGATTTAGGGTTTACCACTTAGGGTTTTGTAGGAGTTTTGTATGGTGTTAGGGTTTATTTTAGGGTTCATAGGATTGAGGGTTTCGTAAGGTTTAGAGTTTAGGGTTTCTTAGCATTTTAGGTTTAGGATTTTGGGTTTTATGTTAGAGTTTAGGGTTTAGGGGTTATGGTTTATTATGTTTTAGGGTTTTAGTTTTAGGTCTTTATCTAGGTTTTTAGGGTTTAGGGCTTTGGGTTGTTTAGGGTTTAATAGGTTTAGAGTTTAGGGTTTAGGGATATTTTGTATTTTTTAGGGTTTAGCATATTCAATTTAGGGCTTTATAGGGTTTAGAACTAAGAGTTATTTAAGGTTGAGGGATTTTTTGGGTTGTTTAGGGGTTTTTAAGGGTTAAGTGTTTCTTAGGCTTTTTTAAGGTTTATGGTTTAAGACTTAGGGTTTTTCGTGTTTTTTAGGTTTAGGGTTTACAAAATTTTAGGATTTAGGGTTTAGAGCTTATGATTTGTAGGGGTTTTAAGTGGGTTTTAGTGTTTATAGCATTTAGGTTTTCATTAGGTTTAAGGTTTAGGGTTTCTTACGGCTTTAGATTTCATATTTAGGGTATTGGGTTAAGGTTTAGGTTTAGGGCTTAGAGTTTTTTTAGCTTTAGGGTTAAGGGTTTTACCTAGTTTTTTAGGGTTTATAGTATTTATGGTTTCTTAAGATTTAGAGTTTAGGGTTTCTTAGTGTTTTAGGTTTAGGATTTTCGATTTTAGGTTAGGGTTTAGGGCTTAAGGTTTTTTTAGGTTTAGGGTTTAGGGCTTTGGGTTTTTTAGGATTTTATTGGTTTAGGGTTTAGGGCTTTGGGTTTTTTAGGATTTTATTGGTTTAGAGTTAAGGGCTTTGGGATTGTTTGTATTTTTTAGAGTTTAACATATACGATTTAGGGCTTTGTAGGGTTTAGAGCTTAGAGTTTTTTAGGTTTAGGGGTTTTTGAGTTTTTTAGGGGTTTTAAGGGATAAGTGTTTCTTAGGGTTTAGGGTTTAGGATTAGGTTTTTTTTTAGATTTTGGGTTTACAGATTTTTACGATTTAGAGTTTAGAGCTTAGGGTTGTGTAGGTGTTGTAAATGGATTTTAGGGTTTATATTAGGGTTTATAGGATTGAGGGTTTCTTAGGGTTTTTAGTTTAGGATTTAGGGTTTTAGGTTAGGGTTTAGAGTTTAGGGTTTAGGTTTAAGGTTTTACGCTATGGGTTTTATCTTGGTTTTTAGGGTTTGGGGCTTTAGGTATTTTAGGTTAAGGTTTTTTAGGATTTTTTAGGTTTAGGGTTTAGGGATTAGGCTTCTTTGGTGTTTTTTAGGGTTTAGAATATACGATTTAGGGCTTTATAGGGTTTAGAGCGTAGAGTTTTTTTGGTTTAGGGTTTTTTTAGATTTTTAGGGGTTTTAAGGGTTAAGTGTTTCTTAGGGTTTTTTAGGGTTTAGGGTTTAAGGCTTAGTTTTTTTTGTGTTTTTTTGGTTTAGAGTTTATGAAATTTTAGGATTTGGGGTTTAGAGCTTATGGTTTGTAGGGGTTTTAAATGGGTATTATGGTTTATTTTAGGGTTTTTAGTATTTAGGTTTTCTTAAGATTTAAGATTTAGGGTGTCTTACGGTTTTAGGTTTCGGATTTAGGGTATTGGGTTAGGGTTTAGGTTTAAGGCTTAGGGCTTTTTTAGGTTTAGGGTTAAGGGTTTTACCTAGGCTTTCAGGGTTCATAGGATTTAGGGTTTTTTTAAGATTTAGAGTTTAGGGTTTTAGGTTTAGGATTTTGGATTTTAGGTTAGGGTTTTGGGTTTAGGGCTTAAGGTTTTTTTAGGATTAGGGTGTTGGGCTTTGGGTTTCTTAGTGTTTTATAGATTTAGAGTTTAGGGCTTAGGGATATTTTGTGTTTTTTAGGGTTTAGCATATACGATTTAGGGCTTTATAGGGTTTAGAGCTTAGAGCTTTTGAGGTTTAGGGATTTTTGGATATTTTTAGGGGTTTCAAGGGTTAAGTGTTTCTTAGGGTTTAGGGGTTAGTTTTTTTTTTTGTTTGTTTTTTTAGATTTAGGATTTGCGGATTTTTAGGATTTAGGGTTTAGAGCTTAGGGTTGTGTAGGAGTTGTAAATGGTTTTTAGGATTTATATTAGGGTTTATAGGATTAAGGGTTTCTTAACGTTTAGGGTTTAGGGTTTCTTAGGGTTTTTGGTTTAGGATTTAGGGTTTTATGTTAGGGTATAGGGCATTGGGTTTTTAGGTTTAAGATTTTAGGCTATGGGTTATATCTTTATTTTTAGGGTTTGGGGATTTAGGTTTTTTAGGTTAAGGTTATTTAGGATTTTATAGGTTTAGGGTTTAGGGCTTAGGTTTTTTTCTTGTGTTTTTTACGATTTATCATATACGATTTAGGGCCTTATAGGGTTTAGAGCTTAGAGTTGTTTAGGTTTAGGGGTGTTTGGGATTATTAGGGATTTTAAGGGTTCAGTGTTTCTTAGGATTTTTTAGGGTTTATGGTTTAAGGCTTAGGGTTTTTCATGTTTTTTAGGTTTAGGGTTTACAAAATTTTAGGATTTAGGGTTTAGAGCTTACGGTTTATGGTTGTTTTAAATGGATTTTAGGGTTTATTTTAGGGATTATAGAAATTAGGTTTTTTAAGGTTTAAGGTTTAGGGTTACTTACAGTTTTAGGTTTCGGATTTAGGGTATTGGGTTAGGGCTTAAGTTTAGGGCTTAGTTTTTTTTTAGGTTTAGGCTTTAGGGTTAAGGGTTTTACCTAGTTTTTTAGGGTTAATAGGATTTAGGATTTCTTAAGATTTAGAGTTTAGGGTTTGTTAGGGTTTTAGGTTAGGGTTTAGGGTTTAGGGGTTAGGGTTTTTAAGGTTTAGGGTTTTATCATAAAAGTTTTATTTAGGTTTTTTAGGTTAGGGTTTTTTAGGTTTAGAGTTTAAGGATTTGGGATTTTTTGTGTTTTTTAGGGTTCATCATATACGATTTATGGCTTTATATGGTTTAGATCTTAGAGTTTTTTAGGTTTTGGGGTTTTAGGGGTTTTTGGTGTTTTTAAGGGTTAAGTGTTTCTTAACCTTTTTTAGGATTTAGGGTTTTCTGTATTTTTTGGGTTTAGGGTTTACAAAATTTTAGGATTTAGGGTTTACATCTTATGGTGTGTAGGGGTTTTAAATAGGTTTCAGGGATTATTTTTCGGCTTATAGCGTTTATATTTTCTTAAGGATTAGGCTTTAGGGTTTCTTAGGGTTTTAGGGGTCGGATTTAGGGTTTTATTTTAGGGTTTAGGGATTTGGGCTTAGGGTTTTTTTAGGCTTAGGTTTTTAGGTTAAGGGTCTTACCTAGTTTTTGAGGGTTTAGGGCTCTGGGTTTATTAGGTTAAGGTTTTCTTTAGGGTTTTATAGGTTTAGAGCTTAGAGTTTTTTAGGTTTATGAATTTTTAAGGGTTAAGTGTTTCTTAGGATTTTTTACGGTTTAGGGTTTAGGGCTTAAGGTTTTTTTTATATGTTTTTTTAGGTCTAGGGTTTACGGATTTTTAGGATTTCGGGTTTAGCGCTTTGGGTTTTATAGGATTTTTGAATGGTTTTGAGTGTTTATTTTAGGATTTATAGCAATTGGGTTTCTTAAGGTTTAGAGTTTAGGGTTTCTTAGCGTTTTATGTTTAGGATTTAGGGTTTTAGGTTAGGGTTTTGGGTTTAGGTGTTAGGGTTTTTTAAGGTTTAGTGTTTTAGCTTTAGGGTTTTATCTAGGTTTTTAGGGTTTAGGGCTTTGGGTTTTTTAGGTTAATGTTTTTAGGGTTTTATAGGTTTAGAGTTAAGGGCTTAGGAATTTTTTGTGTTTTTTAGGGTTTAGCATATACGATTTAGGGCTTTATAGAGTTTAGAGCTTAGAGCTTTTTAGGTTTAGGAGTTTTTAGGGGTTTTTAGGGATTTTAAGGGTTAAGTGTTTCTTAGGGTTTTTTAGGGTTTCTTTTGTTTTTTTTAGATTTAGGGTTTACGAATTTTTAGCATTTAGTGTTTAGAGCTTAGGGTTTTATAGGTGTTGTAAATGGTTTTTAGGGTTTATATTAAGGTTTATAGGATTTAGGGTTTAGGTTTTCTTAGGGTCTTAGGTTAGGGTTTAGGGTTTAAGGCTTAGGGTTTTTTTATTTGTAAGGTTTCTTGTTATGGGGTTTATCTTGGTTTTCAGGGTTTGGCACTTTAGGTTTTTTAGGTTTAGGGTTTAGGGTTTATGTTTTTTTTTGTGTTTATTAGGGTTTAGCATATACGATTTAGAGCTTTATAGGGTTTAGAGCTTAGAAGTTTTAGGTTTAGGGTTTTAGGTTAGGGTTTTGAGTTTAGGGGTTAGGATTTTTTAGGTTTAGGGTTTAGGGCTTAGGTTTTTTTTCTGTTTTTTAGATTTAGGGTTTACGGATTTTTAGGATTTAGGGTTTAGAGTTTAGGGTGTTTTTAGCGTTGTAAATGGTTTTTAGGGTTTATATTAGGGTTTATAGGATTTAGGGTTTCTTAAGGTTTAGGGTTTAGGGTTTCTTAGGGTTTTAGGTTTAGGATTTACGATATTAGGTTAGGGTTTTGGGTTTTTTTAGGTTTAGGGTTTTATCAAGTTTTTTTAGGTTTAGGGCTTTTTGTTTTTTAGGTTTTTATAGGTTTAGGGTTTAGTGCTATGGGTTTTTTAGGGTTTTATAGGTTTAGAGTTTAGGGCTTAGGGATTTTTTTATGTTTTTTAGGGTTTAGCATATACAATTTAGGGATTTATAGGGTTTAGAGCTTAGAGTTATTTAGGTTTAGGGATTTTGGGTTTTTAGGGGTGTTAAGGGTTAAGTGTTTTTTAGAGTTTTTTAGGGTTTAGGGTTTAGGGTTTAGGGCTTGAGTTTTTTTTTGTGTTTTTAATATTTAAGGTTTATGAATTTTTAGGATTTAAGGTTTAGAGCTTAGGGTTTTGTAGGTTTTGTAAATGGTTTTTAGGGTTTATAGAATTTAAGGTGTCTTAATTTTTAGGGTTTAGAGTTTCTTAGGGTTTTAGGTTTAGGAAATAGGGTTTTAGATTGGGGTTTAGGGTTTAGGGCTTAGTGTATTTATAAGTTTAAGGTTTAGGTTATGGGTTTTATCTTTGATTTTAGGGTTTGGTGCTTTAGGGTTTTTGGGTTAATGATTTTTAGGGTTTAGAATATACGATTTAGGGCTGTATAGGGTTTAAAGCTTAGAGTTTTTAGGTTTAGGGTTTTTTGCATTCTTTAGAGTTTTTAAGGGTTAAGTGTTTCTTGGGGTTATTTAGGATTTAGGATTTAGGGCTTAGAAGTTATCGTGTTTTGTAGGTTTTCGGTTTAAGAAATTTTAGAATTTAGGGTTTAGAGCTTATGGTATGGAGGTGTTTTAAATGGGTTTTAGGGTTTATTTTAGGGTTTATAGCATTTAGGTTTTCTTAAGGTTTAGGGTTTCTTATTGTTTTAGGTTTCAAATTTAGGGCCTTAGGTTAGGTTTTATGGTTTAGGGCTTAGGGTTTTTTTAAGTTTAGGGTTTTGGGTTAAGGGTTTTACCTAGTTTTTTAGGGTTTAGGGCTTTGGGTTTTTTAGGTTTAGGTTTTTTAGTGTTTTATAAGTTTAGGGTTTAGAGCTTAGGGTTCTTTTGTGTTTTTTAGGGTTTAGCATACACAATTTAGGACTTTATAGGGTTTAGAGCTTAGAGTTTTTTAGCTTTAGGGGTTTTTAAGGGTTTTTCGGGTTTTTTAGAATTTCATAGGTTTAGAGTTTAGGTCTTAGGGATTTTTTGTGTTTTTTAGGGTTTCTTATAGTTTTACGTTTTGGATTTAGGGTTTAGGGTTTAGAGCTTAGGATTGTTTAAGGTTTAGGGTTTTTTAGGGTTTTAGGTTTAGGATTTAGGGTATTAGGTTAGGGTTAAGGGTTTAGGGCTGAGGGTGTTTTGGATTTAAAATTTTAGGTTATAGGTTTTATCTTGGTTTTTTAGGGTTTGGGGCTTTATATTTTTTAGGTTAAGTTTTTTTAGGGTGTTTTAGGTTTAGGGTTTAGGGCTTATATTTTATTTTTTGTGTTTTTAAGGATTTAGCATATACGATATACGGCTTTATAGGGATTAGAGCTTAGAGAATTTTTTAGGTTTAGGGTTTTTTTAGTGTTTTTAAGGTTTAAGTGTTTCTTAGACCTTTTTAGGATTTAGGGTTTAGGGCTTAGGATTTTTAGTGTTTTTTAGGTTTTTGTAAGGTCTAGGGTTTAATGTTTCTTAGGGTTTCAGATTTAGTGTTTTAGGTTAGGGTTTAGGGCTTAGGGTTTTTTTAGGTTTAGGGTTTTAGGTTTCGAATTTAGGGTTTTAGGTTAGGGTTTAGGGTTTAGGGCTTAGGGTTTTTTATGTTTAGGCTTTTAGGTTAAGGGTCTTACCTAGTTTTTTATGGTTGAAGGCTTTGGATATTTTGGGTTAAGGTTTTTTAGGGTTTTATAAGTTTTAGGATTTAGGGCTTAGGGTTTTTTAGGATTTAGCATTTTAGGTTATGGTGTAGGGATTAGGAGTTAGGGTTTTAAGGTTTTGGGTTTTAGCTTAAGGGTTTTATCTAGGTTTTTAGGGTTTAGGGAATTGGGGATTTTTAGGATTTAGGGTTTCAGGTTAAGGGTCTTACCTAGAATTTTTAGGGTTTATGGCTTTGGGTTATGGTTTTTTAGGTTTTTATAGATTTAGGGTTTAGGGCTTAGGGATCTTTTGTATTTTCTAGGGTTTAGCTTATACTATTTAGGGATTTATAGGGTTTAGAGCTTAGAGTTTTTTAGGTTTAGGGTTTTTTAAGGGTTAAGTATTTCTTAGGGTTTTTAAGTGTTTAGGGTTTAGGGCTTAAGGTTTTTTTTTGTGTTTTTTTAGGTTTAGGGTTTACGGATTTTTAGGATTCAGGGTTTTGTAGGATTTTTGAATGGTTTTTAGGGTTTACTTTAGGGTTTATATGATTTAGTGTTTTTAAAGGTTTAGAGTTAATGGTTTTTTTAGGGTTTTAGGTTTAGGATTTAGGGTTTAGGGTTTTAGGTTAGGGTGTTAGGATTAGGTATTAGGATTTTTTAAGGTGTAGGGTTTTAGCTTAAGGGTTTTATCTAGGTTTTCAGGGTTTCGGGCTTTGGGTTTTTTTGGGGTTTATAGGTTTAGAGTTTAGGGTTTAGGGATTGTTTGTGTTTTTTAGGGTTTAGCATATACGATTTAGGGCTTTATAGGGTTTAGAGTTTAGAGTTTTTTTGGGTTTAGGGGTTTTAAGGGTTAAGTGTTTCTTAGGGTTTTTTATGGTTTAGGGTTCTGGGCATTGGTCGTTTTTGTGTTTTTTAGATTTCGGATTTACGAATTTTTTGGATATAAGGTTTAGAGCTTAGTGTTTTGTAGGTGTTGTAAATGCTTTTTAGGGTTTATATTAGGGTTGATAGGATTTAGGATTTCTTAAGGTGTAGGGTTTCTTAGGGTTTTATGTTTAGGATTTAGGGTTTTAGGTTAGGGTTAAGAGTTTAGGGCTTAGGGTTTTTTTAGGTTTAAGGGTTTAGGTTATGTGTTTTATCTTGGTTTTTTAGGGTTTGGGGCTGAAGGTCTTTTGAGTTATGATTTTTAGGGTTTTTTAGATTTAAGGTTTAGGGCTTAGGGATTTTTGTGTTTTTTAGGGTCTACCATATACGATTTAGGGCTTTATAGAGTTTAGAGCTTAGAGTTGTTTAGGTTTATGTGTTTTTCTAGGGTTTTTAAGTGTTAAGTGTTTCTTGGGGTTTTTTTTAAGATTAAGGGTTTAGGGCTTAGGGTTTTTCGTGTTTTTTAGGTTTAGGGTTTACAAAATTTTAGGATTTAGGCTTTAAAGCTTCTGGCTTGTAGGGGCTCTTAATGGGTTTTAGGGTTATATTTTTGGGTTTATAGCATTTAGGTTTTCTTAAGGTTGAGTGTTTAGGGTTTATTATGGTTTTAGGTTTTGGATTTAGGGTTTTAGGGTAGGGTTTAGGGTTTAGGGCTTAGGGTTTCTTTGGGTTAAGGATTTTACCTAGTTTTGATAGGGTTTACGGCTTTGGGTTTTTTAGGTTAAGGTTTTTTAGGTTTTTATAGGTTAAGGGTTTAGGGCTTAGGGTTGTTTTATATTTTTAGGGTTTAGCATATACCATTTAGGGCTATAATGTGTTTAGAGTTTAGAGTTTTTTAGGTTTAGGGGTTTTTAAGGGTTTAGTATTTCTTAGGGTTTTTTCAGGTTTAGGGTTTAGGGCCTAAGGGTTTTTTTGTTGTTTTGTTAGGTATAGTGTTTACATATTTTTTTTATTTAGGGTTTAGCGCTTAGGATTTTGTTGGTGTTTTAATGGTTTTTTGGGTTTATTTTAGGGTGAATAAGATTTAGGGTTTCTTAAGGTTTAGAGTTTAGGGTTTCTTAGTGTTTTAGGTTAAGGTTAAGGGTTTAGAGCTTTGTGTTTTTTAGGTTAAAGGTATTTAAGGTGGTTTAGGGGTTTTAAGGGTTAAGTATTTCTTAGGGTTTTTAAGGGTTTAGTGTTTAGTGCTTATGGTTTTTTTTTCTATATTGTTAGGTATAGGGTTTACAATTTTTTTTGATTTAGGGTTTAGCGCTTAGGGTTTAGGTTTTTTTTTTGTTTAAGGTTTTAGGTTATGGGTTTTATCTTTGTTTTTAGGGTTTGGGGCTTTAGGTTTTTTTGGTTAAGGTTTTTTAGGGTTTTACAGGTTTAGAGTTTAGGGCTTAGGGGTTTTTTTTGTGTTTTTTAGGGTTTAGAATATACGATTTAGGGCTTTATAGGGTTTAGAGCTTAGAGTTTTTTAGGTTTAGGGGTTTTTGGGTTTTTTAGGGTTTTTAAGGGTTAAGTGTTTCTTAGGGTTTAAGGTTTAGGGTTTAGAGATTATGGTTTGTACGGGTTTTAAATGGGTTTTAGGGTTTATTTTTCGGTTTATAGCATTTAGGTTTTTGTAAGGTCTAGGGTTTAGGGTTTCTTAGGGTTTTAGGTTTCGCATTTAGGGTTTTATGTTAGGTTTTAGGGCTTAGGGCGCTTTTTTAGGTTTAGGATTTTATGTTAAGGGTCTTACCTAGTTTTTAATAGTTTAAGGCTGTGGGTTTTGTGGGTTTTGTGGGTTTAGAGTTTAGGGCTTAGGGATTTTTTTTTTGTGTTTTTTAGGGTTTAGAACATACGATTTAGGGCTTTATAGGGTTTAGAGCTCAGAGTTTTTTAGGTTTAGGCGTTTTTGGGGTTTTTGGGGTTTTTGGGGTTTTTGGGGTTTTTAGGGATTTTAAGGGTTAAGTGTTTCTTAGGGTTTAGGGTTTAGGGCTTAGGGAATTTTGTGTTTTTTAGGTTTAAGGTTTATGAAATTTTACGATTTAGGGTTTAGAGCTTATGGTTTCTAGGGGTTTTAAATGGGTTTTAGAGTTTATTTAAGGGTTTATAACATTTAGGTTTTCTTAAGGTTTAGGGTTTAGGGTTTCTTAGGGTTTTACGTTTCGGATTTAGGGTTTTAGGTTAGGGTTCAGGGTTTTTTAGGTTTAGGGTTTTGGGTTAAGGGTCTTACCTAGTTTTTTAGGGTTTAGGGCTTTGGGTTTATTAGGTTAAGGTTTTCAGGGTTTTATAGGTTTATGGTTTAGGGCTTAGGGTTCTTGTGTTTTTTTAGGGTTTAGCATGTACGATTTAGGTCTTTATAGGGTTTAGTGCTTAGATTTTTTTAGTTTTAGGGGATTTTAAGGATTAAGTATTTCTTTAGGTTTTTTAGGGTTTCGGGTTTAGGGCTGAAGGTTTTTTTTTGTGTGTTTTTTTAGGTTTAGGGTTTACCGATATATTTAGGATTTAGTGTTTAGTTCTTAGGGTTTTGTAGGATTTTTGAATGTTTTTTTTGGTTTATTTTAGGGTTTCTCAAGGTTTAGAGTCTAGTGTTTCTTAGGGTTTTTGGTTTAGGATTTAGGGTTTTAGGTTAGGGTTTTGGGTTTAGCGGTTAGGCTTTTAAGGTATAAGGTTTTATCTTATGGGTTTTATCAAGGTTTGTAAAGTTGAGGGGTTTGGGTTTTTGAGGTTAAGGTTTTTAGGGTTTTATAGGTTTAGAGTTTAGGGCATAGGATTTTTTTTGTGTTTTTTTTAGTGTTTAGCATATACGATTTAGGGATTTATAGGGTTTAGAGCTTCTACTTCTTTAGGTGTAGGGGTTTTAGGTTTTTTTTAGGAGTTTTAAGGGTTCAATGTTTCGTAGGGTTTTTTACGGTTTAGGGTTTTTAAGTATTTTTTTAAGATTTAGGGTTTTTGAATTTTAGGATTTAGGATTTAGAGCTTAGGGTTTTGTAGGTGTTGTAAATGGTTTTTAGGTTTTATATTAAGGTTTATCGGATTTTGGGTTGCTTAAGATTTAAGGTTTAGGGTTTCTTAAGGTTTTAGGTTTAGGATTTAGGGTTTTAGGTTAGGGTTTAGGGTTTAGGGTTTAGGGTTTAGGGCTTAGGTTTTTTTTAAGTGTAACGTTTTAGGTTATAGGGTTTAACTTTGTTTTTAGGGTTTGGGGCTTTAGGTTTTTTAAGGTTTTATAGGTTTAGGGTTTAAGGCTTAGTTTTTATTTTTTTTTGTGTTTTTTAGGGTTTAGCATATACTAGTTAGGGCTTTATAGGGATTAGAGCTTAGAATTTTTTAGGTTTAGGGGTTTTTGGGTTTTTATAAGGGTTAAGTGTTTCTTAGGGTTTTTTAGGGCTTAGGGTTGTTTAGGGATTAGGTCTTAGGATTTTTTGTTTTTTTTAGATTTAGGGTTTACAAAATTTTAGGATTTAGGGTTTAGAGCCTATGGTTTGTAGGGGTTTTAAATGTGTTTTAGGTTTATTTTAGGTCTTATAGCATTTAGGATTTCTTAATCTTTAGGGTTTTAGGTTTCTTTGGGTTTAGTTTTCTGATTTTGGGTTTTAGGTTAGGGTTTAGGATTTACGACTTAGGGTTGTTTTAGGTTTAGGGTTGTAGGTTATGGACTTTACCTAATTTTTTAGGGTTTAGGGCGTTGGTTTTTTTTAGGGTTTTATAGGTTTAGGGTTTAGGTTTATTTTATGTTCTTTAGGGTTTAGTATATACACTTTTGGGCTTTATAGGGTTTAGGGCTTAGAGTTTTTTAGGTTTAGGTGTTTTTAATGGTTAAGTATTTCTTAGGGTTTAGGGTTTAGGGCTTAAGGTTTTTTTCTGTGTGTTTTTAGGTTTAGGGTTTACGAATTGTAAGGATTTAGTGTTTAGCCCTTAGGGTTTTGTTGGATTTTTGAATGGTTTTGAGGATTTATTTTAGGGCTTATAGGATTTAGGGTTTCCTAAGATTTAGAGTTTAGGGTTTCTTAGGATTTTAGGTTTAGGATTTGGGGTAAGGTTAGGGTTTAGAGTTTAGGGGTTAGGGTTTTTAAGGTTTAGGGTTTTAGCTTAAGGTTTTTATGTAGGTTTTTAGGTTAATGTTTTTTAGGGTTTTATAAATTTAGAGTTTAGAGCTTTGGGATTTTTTTTCTATTTTTTAGGGTTTAGCTTATACATTTTAGGGCTTTATAGAGTTTAGAGCTTAGAATTTTTAAGGTTTAGTGGTTTATGGGGTGTTTAGGGGTTTTAAGGATTAAGTGTTTCTTAGGGTTTTTTAGGGTTTACGAACGGATTTTTAGGATTTAGGGTTCAGAGTTTATGGTTTTTTAGGTGTTGTAAATGGTTTTTAGGCTTTATAGGATTTAAGGTTTCTTAAGGTTTAGGGTTTCTTAGGGTTTTAGTTTTATGATTTAGGGTATTAGGTTAGGGTTAAGGGTTTGGTGCTGAGGGTTTTTTAGATTTTAGGTTTTAGGTTATAGGTTTTATCTTGGTTTTTTAGCGTTTGGGGATTTATATTTTTTAGGTTACGGGTTTTTAGGGTGTTTTAGGTTTAGGTTTAGGTTTTAGGGTTTAGTTTTTTTTTTGTGTTTTTTAGGATTTAGCATATACGATTTAGGGCTTTAAAGGGATTAGAGCTTAGAGTTTTTTAGGTTTAGGGGTTTTTTAGTGTTTTTATGCTTTAAGTGTTTCTTAGGCTTTTTTAGGGTTTAGGGTTTAGTGTTTAGGATTTTTCGTGTTTTTAAGGTTTAGAGTTTACGAAATTGTACGATGTAGGGCTTAGAGATTATGGTTTGTAGGGGTTTTAAATGGGTTTTAGGGTTTATTTTTTGGTTGATAGCATTTAGGGTTAATTAAGGTCTAGGGTTTAGGGTTTCTTAGGGTTTTAGGTTTCAGATTTAGGGTTGTTGGTTAGGGTTTAGGGCTTAGGGGGTTTTTAGGTTTCGAATTTAGGGTTTTAGGTTAGAGTTTAGGGTTTAGGAGTTTTTTAGGTTTAGGGATTTAGGTTAAGGGTCTTACCTAGTTTTTTATGGTTTAAGGCATTGGGTTTTTTGGGTTTATGTTTCTTAGGGTTTTACAAGTTTAGGATTTAAGGCTTAGGGTACTTTTAGGATTAAGGGCTTTAGGTTAGGGTTTAGGGATTAGGTCTTAGGGTTTTTTGAGGTTCAGGGTTTTACCTTAAGGGTTTTATCTAGGTTTTTATGGTTTAGGGCTTTGGTTTTTTTTTACAATTTAGGGTTTCAGGTTATGGGTCTTACCTAGATTTTTAGGGTTTATGGCTTTGGGTTAGGATTTTTTAGGTTTTTATAGATTTAGTGTTTAGGGCTTAGGGATCTTTTGTATTTTTTAGGGTTTAGCATATACGATTTAGGGCTTTACAGGGTTTAGAGCTTAGAGTTTTTTAGGTTTAGGGGTTTTTAAGGGTTAAGTATTTCTTAGGGTTTAGGGCTTAAGGTTTTTTTGTGTTTTTTTAGGTTTAGGATTTACGGATTTTTAGTATTTACAGTTTGATAGGGTTTTTAGAGTTTATTTTAGGGTTTATATGATTTAGGGTTTTTTAAGGTTAGAATTAATGGCTTCTTAGGGTTTTAGGATTTGGATTTAGGGTTTTAGGTATAGGTGTTAGGGTTTTATCTTAAGGGTTTTATCTAGGTTTTCAGTGGTTAGGGCTTTGGGTTTTTTAGGGTTTCATAGGATTAGAGTTTAGGGCTTAGGGATTGGTTGTGTTTTTTAGGGTTTTGCATATACGATTTAGGGATTTAGAGGGTTTAGAATTTAGAGTTTTTTTAAGTTTAGGGGTTTTTGGGTTTTTTAGGGAATTTAAGGGTTAAGAAGTGTTTCTTAGGGTTTTTTATGGTTTAGGGTTCTGGTCTTGGGTTGTTTTGTGTTTTTTAGATTTAGGGTTTACGAAATTTTAGGATTTAAGGTTTAGAGCTTAGGGTTTTGTAGGTGTTGTAAATGCTTTTTAGGGTTTATATTAGGGTTTATAGGATTTAGGATTTCTTGAGGTTTACTATTTTGGGTTTCTTAGGGTTTTATGTTTAGGATTTAGGGTTTTAGGTTAGGGTTAAGTGTTTAGGGCTTAGGGTTTTTTTAGTTTTAAGGCTTTAGATTATGTGTTTTATCTTGGTTTTTAAGGGTTTGGGGCTTAAGGTTTTTTAGGTTAAGATTTTAAGGGTTTTTCAAGTTTAAGGTTTAGGGCTTTTTGTGATTTTTAGGGTGAAGGTTTAGGGCTTAGGGATTTTTGTGTTTTTTAGGGTTTAGCATATACGATTTAGGGCTTTATAGCGTTTAGAGTTTAGAGTTTTTTACGTTTAGGGGTTTTTAAAGATTTTTAAGGGTAAAGTGTTTCTTAGGGTTTTTTAAGGTAAAGGGTTTAGGGCTTAGGGTTTTTCGTGTTTTGTAGGTTTAGGATTTACGAAATTTTAGGATTTTGGGTTTAAAGCTTCTGGTTTGTAAGGGATCTTAATGGGTTTTAGGGTTTATTTTAGGGTTTATAGCATTTAGGTTTTCTTAAGGTTGTGTGTTTAGGGTTTCTTATGGTTTTAGGTTTTGGATTTACGATTTTAGGGTAGGATTTAATGTTTAGGGATTAGCGTTTTTTTAGGTTTCTGGTTTTAGGTTAAGGATTTTACTTAGTTTTTATAGGGTTTGGGGCTTTGGATTTTTTAGATTAAGGTTTTTTATGTTTTTATAGGTTTAGGGTTCTTTTGTATTGTTAGGGTTTAG
The DNA here is from genome assembly GCA_029582585.1 of Solanum bukasovii. Taxonomy (NCBI): domain Eukaryota; kingdom Viridiplantae; phylum Streptophyta; class Magnoliopsida; order Solanales; family Solanaceae; genus Solanum; species Solanum bukasovii. The sequence continues at coordinate 16,056 of JAJOOI010072557.1, read as the reverse complement.
CATATACCATTTAGGGATTTATTGTGTTTAGAGTTCAACGTTTTTTAGATTTAGGGGTTTTTAAGGGTTTAGTATTTCTTAGCGTTTAGGGCTTAAGTTTTTTTTTTTTTTTGTTAGGTATATGGTTTACATATATTTTTTTATTTAGGGTTTAGCGCTTAGGGTTTTGTAGGAGTTTTAATGGTTTTTAGGGTTTATTTTAGGGTTAATAGGATTTAGGGTTTCTTAAGGTTTAGAGTTTAGGGTTTGTTAGTTTTTTAGGTTAGGGTTAAGGTTTTAGGGCTTAGGGTTTTTTTAGGTTTAAGGTTTTAGTTTATGGGTTTTATCTTTGTTTTGAGGGTTTGGGGCCGTAGGTTTTTTGGGTAAAGGTATTTTAGGATTTTATATGTTTAGGGTTTAGGTTTTTGTTTTGTGTTTTCTAGGGTTTAGCATATACGATTTAGGGTTTTATAGGGTTTAGAGGTTTTTATGGGTAAGTATTTCTTAGGGTTTTTTAAGTTTGGGGTTTAGGGCTTAAGGTTGTTTTTTGTGTTTTTTTAGGTTTAGGGTTTACGGATTTTTAGGATGTAGGATTAAGCATTTAGGGTTTTGTAGGATTTTTGAATGATTTTTAGGGTTTATTTTAGGGTTTCTTAAGGTTTAGAGTTTAGGGTTTCTTAGGGTTTAGAGTTTAGGATTTCGGGTTCTAGGTTTAGAGGTTAGTGTTTTTTAAGGTTTAGGGTCTTAGTTTAAAGGGTTTATCTAGGTTTTTTTTGTTTTTTTTAGATTTAGGGTTTTTGAAATTTTAGGTTTTAGAGTTTTGGGCTTAGGGTTTTGTAGGTGTTATGAATGGTTTTTAGGGTTTATATTAAGGTTTATAGGATTTAGGGTTTCTTAAGGTTTAGGGTTTAGGGTTTCTTAAGGTTTTAGGTTTAGGATTTAGGGTTTTTTTAGGTTTAAGGTTTTAGGTTATAGGGTTTATCTTGGTTTTTAGGGTATGGGGCTTTAGGTTTTTTAGGTTAAGGTTTTTTAAGGTTTTATTGGTTTAGGGTTTAATGCTTAGGTTTTTTTTTTGTGTTATTTAGGGTTTAGCATATACTATTTAGGGCTTTATATGGATTAGAGCTTAGAATTTTTTAGGTTTAGGGGTTTTTGGGTTTTTTAGGGTTTTTAAGGGTTAAGTGTTTCTTAGGGTTTTTTAGGGCTTTGGGTGTTTTAGGGTTTAGGTCTTAGGATTTTTTGTGTTTTTTAGGTTTAGGGTTTACGAAATTTTAGGATTTAGGGTTTAGAGCTTATGGTTTGTAGGGTTTTCTAATGTGTTTTAGGGTTTATTGTAGGGCTTATAACATTTAGAATTTCTTAAGGTTTACTGTTTAGGGTGTCTTTGGGTTTTAGGTTTTCGATTTAGTGTTTTAGGTTTGGGTTTAGGATTTAGGGCTTAGGGATTTTTTAGGTTTTGGGTTTTAGGTTACGGATTTTACCTAGTTTTTTAGGGTTTAGGGCTTTGGGTTTTTTAGGGTTTTATAGGTTTAGGGCTTAGGTTTCTTTTGTGTTTTTGAGGGTTTAGCATATACGATTTTGGGCTTTATAAGGTTTAGGGCTTAGAGTTTTATAGGTTTAGGTGTTTTTAAGGGTTAAGTATTTCTTAGGGTTTAGGGTTTAGGACTTAAGGTTTTTTTTCTGTGTTTTTTTAGGTTTAGGGTATACGAATTGTTAGGATTTAGGGTTTAGCGCGTAGGGTTTTGTAGGATTTTTGAATTCTTTTGAGTATTTATTTTAGGGCTTACAAGATTTAGGGTTTCATAAGGTTTAGAGTTTAGGGTTTCTTAGGGTTTCAGGTTTAGGATTTGGGGTTTTAAATTAGGGTTTTTAAGGTTTAGGGTTTTAGCTTAAGCGTTTTATCTAGGTTTATAGGGGTTTTTAGGTCAAAGTTTTTTAGGGTTTTATAAATTTAGAGTTTAGGGCTTTGGGATTTTTTTTGTATTTTTTAGGCTTTAACATATACGATTGAGGGCTTTATAGGGTTTAGAGCTTAGACTTTTTTAGGTTTAGGGTTTTTTGGGTTTTTTAGGGGTTTTAAGGTTTAAATGTTTCTTAGGGTTTTTTAGGGCTTAGGGCTTATGCTATTTAGATTTAGGGTTTACAGATTTTTACGATTTAGGGTTCAGAGTTTAGGGTCTTTTAGGTGTTGTAAATGGTTTATAGGGTTTATAGGATTTAAGGTTTTTTAAGGTTTAGGGTTTCTTAGGGTTTTAGGTTTAGGATTTAGGATATTAGTTTAAGGTTAAGGGTTTAAGGCTGAGGGTGTTTTGGATTTAAGGTTTTAGGTTATAGGTTTTATCTTGGTTTTTTAGGGTTTAGGGCTTTATATTTTTTGTGTTAAGGTTTTTTAAGGTGTTTTAGGTTTAAGGTTTAGGGATTAGGTTTTTTTCTTGTGTGTTTTTTAGGATTTAGTATATACGATATAGGGCTTTATAGGGATTAGAGCTTAGCATTTTTTAGGTTTAGGGGTATTTTTAGTATTTTTAAGGTTTAAGTCTTTCTTACTCTTTTTCAGGGTTTAGGGTTTAGGGATTATGATTTTTCGCGTTTTTTAGGTTTAGAGTGTACGAAATTGTACGATGTAGGGTTTAGAGATTATGGTTTGTAGGGGTTTTAAATGGGTTTTAGGGTTTATTGTTTGGTTTATAGCATTTAGGTTTTTGTAAGGTCTAGGGTTTTGGGTTTCTTAGGGTTTTAGGTTTCATATTTAGGGTTTTAGGTTAGGGTTTAGGGCTTAGGGTTTTTTTAGGTTTAGGGTTTTCGGTTTCGAAGTTAGGGTTTTAGGTTAGGGTTTAGGGATTTTTTAGATTTAGTGTTTTAGGTTATGGGTCTTACCTAGTTTTTTATGGTTTAAGGCTTTGGGTTTTTTGGGTTAAGGTTTTTTAGGTTTATCTAAGTTTAGGATATAGGGCTTAGGGTTCTTTTAGGATTTAGGGTTTTAGGGATTAGGGGTTAGGGTTTATTTTAGGGTTTATACGTTTTAGGGTTTTTTAAGGTTTAGATTTATTGGTTTCTTAGGGTTTTAGGTTTAGAATTTAGGGTTTTAGGTTAGGGTTTTAGGTTTAGGTGTTAGGGTTTATTAAGGTTTAGGGTTTTAGCCTAACGGTTTTATCTAGGTTTTCAGGGTTTAGGGCTTTTGGTTGTTTAGGGTTTTATAGGTCTAGAGTTTAGGGCTTAGGGATTGTCTGTGTTTTTTTGGGTTTAGTACATACGATTTAGGGATTTCTAGGGTTTAGAGTTTAGAGTTTTTTTAGGTTTAGGGATTTTTGGGTTGTTTAGGGGTTTTAAGGGTTAAGTGTTCCTTTGGGTTTTTTATGGTTTAGGGTTCTGGGCTTAGGTTGTTTTGTGTTTTTTAGAATTAGGGTTTATGAATTTTTAGGATTTAAGGTTTAGAGCTTAGGATTTTTTAGGTATTGTAAATGCTTTCTAGGGTTTATATTAAGGTTTAAAGGATTTAGGATTTCTGGAGGTTTAGTGTTTTGGGTGTTTTTGGGTTTTATGTTAAGGATTTAGGGATTTAGGGATTTAGGTTAGGGTTAGGGATTAAGGGTTTAGGGCTTAGGATTTTTTTAGGTTTAAGGCTTTAGGTTATGTGTTTTATCTTGGTTTTTTAGGGTTTGGGGCTTAAGGTTTTTTGTGTTAAGATTTTTGGGGTTTTTTAGGTTTAAGGTTTAGGGCTTCTTGTGTTTTTTAGGGTTTAGCATATACGATTTAGGGCTTTATAGGGTTTAGAGCTTAGAGTTTATTAGGTTTAGGGGTTTTTTAGGATTTTTAAGGGTTAAGTGTTTCTTAGGATTTTTTAAGGTTAAGGGTTTAGGGCTAGGGTTTTTCGTGTTTTTTAGGTTTAGGATTGACGAAATTTTACGATTTAAGGTTTAAAGCTTCTGGTTTGTAGGGGATCTTAATGGGTTTTAGGGTTTATTTTAGGGTTTATAGCATTTAGGTTTTCTTAAGGTTGAGTGTTTAGGATTTCTTATGGTTTTAGGTTTTGGAGTTAGGGTTTTAGGGTAGGGTTTTGGGTTTTGGGCTTAAGGTTTTTTTAGGTTTAGGGTTTTAGGTTAAGGATTTTACCTAGTTTTTATAGGGTTTAGGGCTTTGGATTTTTTAGGTTAAGGTTTTTTATGTTTTTATAGGTTTAGGGTTTATAGCATTTAGGTTTTCTTAAGGTTGATTGTTTAGGGTTTCTTATGGTTTTAGGTTTTGTATTTAGGGTTTTAGGGTAGTGTTTACGTTTTAGGGCTTAGGGTTTATTTTTGGTTTAGGGTTTTAGGTTAATGATTTTACTTAGTTTTTATAGGTATTAGGGCTTTGGATTTTTTAGGTTAAGGTATTTTATGTTTTTATAGGTTTAGGGTTTAGGGCTTAGGGTTCTTTTGTAATTTTAGGGTTTAGCATATACCATTTAGGGCTTTATTGTGTTAAGAGTTCAAAGTTTTTTAGATTTAGGGGTTTTTAAGGGTTTAGTATTTCTTAGGGTTTAGGTTTTAGGGCTTTATGGTTTTTTTGGTTTTGTTAGGTATAGGGTTTACATATATTTTTTTATTTAGGGTTTAGCTTTTAGGGTTTTGTAGGAGTTTTAATGATTTTTAGGGTTTATTTTAGGGTTAATAGGATTTAGGGTTTCTTAAGGTTTAGAGTTTAGGGTTTCTTAGTTTTTTAGGTTAGGGTTAAGGTTTTAGGGCTTAGGGTTTTTTAAGGTTTAATGTTTTAGTTTATGGGTTTTATCCTTGTTTTTAGGGTTTGGGGCTTTAGGTTTTTTAGGTAAAGGTATTTTAGGGTTTTATATGTTCAGGGTTTAGGTCTTTGTTTTGTGTTTTCTAGGGTTTAGCATATACGATTTAGGACTTTATAGGGTTTAGAGGTTTTTAAGGGTAAGTATTTGTTAGGATTTTTATAAGTTTGCGGTTTAGGGCTTAAGGTTTTTTTTTGTGTTTTTTTAGGTTTAGGGTTTACGGAATTTTAGGATTTAGGATTTAGCATTTAGGGTTTTGTAGGATTTTTGAATGGATTTTAGTTTATATTTTAGGGTTTATAGGATTTAGGGTTTGTTATGGTTTAGAGTTTACGCTTTATTAGGGTTTTAGGTTTTGGATTTAGGGTTTTGGCTTTAGGGGTTAGGGTTTTTTAAGGTTTAGGGTTTTAGTTTAAGGGGTTTATCTAGGTTTTTAGGGTTTAGGGATTTGGGTTTTTCAAGTTAAGGTTTTTAGGTTTTATAGGCTTAGAGTTTAGAGCTTAGGTATTTTTTGTGTTTTTTTAGGGTTTAGCATATACGATTTAGGGCTTTGTAGGATTTAGAGCTTAGAGTTTTTTAGGTTAAGGGGATTTCGGGTGATTTAGGGGTTTTAAGGGTTAAGTATTTCTTAGGGTTTTTTAGGGTTTAGGGTTTAGTGTTTAGGGCTTAATGTTTTTTTTTCTATTTCGTTAGGTATAGGGTTGACGGATTTTTTTGATTTAGGGTTTAGCGTTTAGGTTTTAGGTTTTTTTTAGGTTTAAGGTTTTAGGATATGGGTTATATCTTCGTTTTTAGGGTTTGGGGCTTTAGGTTTTTTAGGTTAGGGTTTTTTTACGTTTGGGATTTTATAGGTTTAGAGTTTAGGGGTTAGGTATTTTTTGTGTTTTTTTAGGGTTTAGCATATACTATTTAGGGCTTTATACGATTTAGAGCTTATAGATTTTTAGGTTAAGGGGATTTCGGGTGATTTAGGGGTTTTAAGAGTTAAGTATTTCTTAGAGTTTTTTAGGGTTTAGGGCTTAAGGTTTTTTTTTCTATTTTGTTAGGTATAGGGTTTACGGATTTTTTTGATTTAGGGTTTAGCGCTTAGGGTTTTAGGGTTTAGGGTTTTTTTAGTTTTAAGGTTTTAGGTTATGGGTTATATCTTTGTTTTTAGGGTTTGGGGCTTTAGGTTTTTTAGGTTAAGGTTTTTTAGGGTTTTACAGGTATAGAATTTAGGGCTTAGGAATTTTTTTGTGTTTTTAAGGATTTATAATATACGATTTAGGGCTTTATATGGTTTAGAGCTTAGTGTTTTTTAGGTTTAGGGGTTTTTGGGTTTTTTAGGGTTTTTAAGGGTTAAGTATTTCTTAGGGTTTAGGGTTTAGGGCCTAGGGAATTTTGTGTTTTTTAGGTTTAAGGTTTATGAAATTTTATGATTTAGGGTTAAGAGCTTATGGCTTGTAGGGGTTTTAAATGGGTTTTAGGGTTTATTTTTTTGTTTATAGCATTTAGGTTTTCTTAAGGTTTAGGGTTTAGGGTTTCTTAGGGTTTTAGGTTAGGGTTTAGGGTTTTTTAGGTTTAGGGTTTTAGGTTAAGGGTCTTACCTAGTTTTTAAGGTTGAGGGCTTTGGGTTTATTAGGTTAAGGTCATTAGGGTTTTATAGGTTTATGGTTTAGGTCTTTATAGGGTTTAGAGCTTAGAGTTTTTTAGTTTTAGGGGTTTTTAAGGATTAAGTATTTCTTTAGATTTTTTAGGGTTTCAGGTTTAGGGCTTAAGTTTTTTTTTTGTGTTATTTTAGGTTTAGGGCTTACCGATATTTAGGATTTAGGGTTTAGCGCTTAGGGTTACTTGTAGGATTTTTTGAATGCTTTTTTTGGTTTATTTTAGGGTTTTTTAAGGTTTAGAGTTTAGTGTTTCTTAGGGTTTTAGGTTTAGGGTTTGGGATTTAGGGTTTTAGGTTACGGTTTTGGGTTTAGCGGTTAGGGTTTTTTAAGGTTTAGGGTTTTAGATTAAGGGTTATATCTAGGTTTATAGGGTTTAGGGCTTTGAGGTTTTTCGATTAAGGTTTTTAGGGTTTTATAGGTTTAGAGTTTAGGGCTTAGGATTTTTTTGTGTTTTTTGAGGGTTTAGCATATACGATTTAGGGATCTATAGGGTTTATAGCTTCTACTTCTTTAGGTTTTTGGGTTTTTTAGGGGTTTTAAGGGTTCAATGTTTCTTAGGGTTTTTTTATGGTTTAGGGTTTTTTCGTTTTTTTAGATTTAGGGATTTTGAATTTTTAGGATTTAGGGTTTAGAGCTCAGGGTTTTGTAGGTGTTGTAAATGGATTTTAGGGTTTATATTAAGGTTTATATGATTTAGGGTTTCTTAAGGTTTAGGGTTTAGGGTTTCTTAAGGTTTTAGGTTTAGTATTTAGGGTTTTAGGTTAGGGTTTAGGGTTTTTTTAATTTTAAGGATTTAGTTTATAGGGTTTATCTTGGTTTTTATGGTTTGGGTCTTAAGGTTTTTTAGGTTAAGCTTTTTTAAAGTTTTATAGCTTTAGGGTTTAAGGCTTAGGTTTTTTTTTTGTGTTATTTAGGGTTTAGCATATACAATTTAGGGCTTTATAGGGATTAGAGCTTATAATTTTTTATGTTTAGGGGTTTTTGGGTTTTTTAGGGTTTTTAAGGGTTAAGTGTTTCTTAGGGTATTTTAGGGCTGTGGCTCTATTAGGGTTTAGGGCTTAGGGTTTTTAGTGTTTTTTAGGTTTAGGGTTTATGAAATTTTAGGATTTAGGGTTTAGAGCTTATGGTTTGTAGGGTTTTCTAATGTGTTTTAGGGTTTATTTTAGGGCTTATAGCATTTAGAATTTCTTAAGGTTTACTGTTTAGGGTTTCTTTGGGTTTTAGGTTTCCGATTTAGCGTTTTAGGTTTTGTTTAGTATTTAGGGCTTAGGGTATTTTTAAGTTTAGGATTTTAGGTTATGGATTTTACCTAGTTTTTTAGGGTTTAGGGCATTGGATTTTTTAGGGTTTTATAGGTTTAGAGTTTAAGGCTTAGGTTTCTTTTGTGCTTTTTAGGGTTTAGCATATACTATTTTGGGCTTTATAGGGTTTAGGGCTTAGAGTTTTTTAGGTTTAGGTGTTTTTAAGGGTTAAGTATTTCTTAGGGTTTAGGGTTTAGGACTTAAGGTTTTTTTTCTGTGTTTTTTTAGGTTTAGGCTTTACGAATTGTTAGGATTTAGGGTTTAGCGCTTAGGGTTTTGTAGGATTTTTGAATGGTTTTGAGGATTTATTTTAGGGCTTATAGGATTTAGGGTTTCATAAGGTTTAGAGTTTAGAGTTTCTTAGGGTTTTAGGTTTAGGATTTGGGGTATTCGATTAGGGTTTAGAGTTTAGGGTTTAGGGTTTTCAAGGTTTAGTGTTTTAGCTTAAGGGTTTTATTTAAGTTTTTAGGTTAAAGTTTTTTAGGGTTTTATAAATTTAGAATTTAGGGCTTTGGGATTTTTTTCTATTTTTTAGGGTTTAGCATATACGATTTAGGGCTTTATAGGGTTTAGAGCTTAGAGTTTTTTAGGTTTAGCGGTTTTTTAGTGTTTTTTTGGTTTAAGTGTTTCTTAGTCTTTTTTAGGGTTTAGGGCTTAGGATTTTTGTGTTTCTTAGGTTTAGAATTTACGAAATGGTACGATGTAGGGTTTAGATATTATGGTTTGTAGGGGTTCTAGATGGGTTTTAGTGTTTATTTTTCGGTTTATAGCATTTAGGTTTTTCTAAGGTCTAGGGTTGAGGGTTTCTTAGGGTTTTAGGTTTCGGATTTAGGGTTTAGGGCTTAGGGTTTATTTATGTTTAGGGTTTTAGGTTTCGAATTTAGGGTTTTAGGTTAGGGTTTAGGGTTTAGGGCTTAGGATTTTTTTAGGTTTACAGTTTTAGGTTAAGGATCTTACCTAGTTTTTTATGGTTTAAGGCTTTGGGTATTTTGGGTTTAGGTTTTTTTGGGTTTTATAAGTTTAGGATTTAGGGCTTAGGGTTCTTTTAGGATTTAGGACTTTAGGTTAGGGTTTAGGGATTAGGGGTTAGGGTTTTGTTAGGTTTAGGGTTTGAGCTTAAGGGTTTTATCTAGATTTTTAGGGTTTAGGGCTTTGGGTTTATTTTAGGATTTAGGGTTTCAGGTTAAGGGTCTTACCTATATTTTTAGGGTTTATGGCTTTGGGTTAAGGTTTTTTAGGGTTTTATAGATTTAGGGTTTAGTGCTTAGGGATCTTTTTTTTTTTAGGGTTTAGCATATACGCTTTAGGGCTTTATAGAGTTTAGAACTTAAGAGTTTTTTAGGTTTAGGTATTTTTAGGGGTTAAGTATTTCTTAGGGTTTTAAATGGTTTAAGGTTTAGGGCTTAAGGGTTTTTTTTGTGTTTTTTTAAGTTTAGGGTTTACGGATTTTTAGGATTTAGATTTTTGTAGGATTTTTGAATGGTGTTTAGGGTTTATATGATTTATGGTTTTTTAAGGTTTAGAGTTAATGGTTTCTTAGGGTTTTAGGTTTAGGATTTAGGTTTAGGTGTTAGGGTTTTTTAAGGTGTTGGGTTTTAGCTTAAGGGTTTTATCTAGGTTTTTAGGGTTTAGGGCTTTGGGATTTTTAGGGTTTTATAGGTTTAGAGTTTAGGGCTTAGGGATTGTTTTGTTTTTTAGGGTTTAGCATATACGATTTAGGGCTTTATAGGGTTTAGAGTTTACAGATTTTTTAGGTTTAGGAGTTTTTGGGTTCTTTAGGGGTTTTAAGGGTTAAGTGTTTTATAGGGTTTTTTATGGTTTATGGTTCTGGGCTTAGGTTGTTTTGTGTTTTTTAGATTTAGGGTTTACAATTTTTTAGGATTTAAGGTTTAGAGCTTAGGGTTTTATAGGTGTTGTAAATGCTTTTTTGGGTTTATATTAGGCTTTATAGGATTTAGGATTTCTTAAGGTTTAGGGTTTTGGGTTTCTTAGGGTTTTATGTTTAGGATTTAGGGTTTTATGTTAGGGTTAAGGGTTTAGGGCTTAGGGTTTTTTTAGGTTTAAGGCTTTAGGTTATGTTTTTTATCTGGGTTTTTTAGGGCTTGGAGCTTAAGGGTTTTTAGGTTAAGATTTTTAGGGTTATTTAGGTTTAAGGTTTAGGGCTTTTTGTGCTTTTTAGGGTTTTTTAGGTTTAAGGTTTAGGGCTTAGGGATTTTTGTGTTTTTTAGGGATTAACATATACGATTTTGGGCTTTATAGGGTTTAGAGCTTAGAGTTTTTTAGGTTTATGTTTTTTTAGGGTTTTTATTGGTTAAGTGTTTCTTAGGGTTTTTTAAGGTTAATGGTTTAGGGCATAGGGTTTTTCGTGTTTTTTAGGTTTAGGATTTACGAAATTTTAGGATTTAGGGTTTACAGCTTCTGGTTTGTAGGGGATCTTAATGGGTTTTAGGGTTTATTTTAGGGTTTATAGTATTTAGGTTTTCTTAAGGTTGATTGTTTAGGGTTTGTTATGGTTTTAGGTTTTGTATTTAGGGTTTTAGGGTAGTGTTTAGGGTTTAGGATTTAGGGCTTAGGGTTTATTTTAGGTTTAGGGTCTTAGGTTAAGGATTTTACCTAGTTTTTATAGGGTTTAGGGCTTTGGATTATTTAGGTTAAGGTTTTTTTAGTTTTTATAGGTTTAGGGTTCTTTTGTATTTTTAGGGTTTAGCATATACCATTTAGGGCTTTATTGTGTTTAGAGTTCAGAGTTTTTTAGGTTTAGGGTTTTTTAAGGGTTTAGTATTTCTTAGGGTTTTTTAGGGTTTAGGGTTTAGGGCTTAAGTTTTTGTTTTGTTTTGTTAGGTATAGGGTTTACATTTTTTTTATTTAGGGTTTCGCACTTAGGGTTTTGTAGGAGTTTTAATGGTTTTTAGGGTTTATCTTAGGGTTAATAGGATTTAGGGTTTCTTAAGGTTTAGGGTTTCTTAGTTTTTTAGGTTAGGGTTAAGGGTTTAAGGCTTAGGGTTTTTTTCGGTTGAAGATTTTAGTTTATGGGTTTTATCTTTGTTTTTAGTGTTTGGAGCTTTAGGTTTTTTAGGTTAAGGCATTTTAGGGTTTTATATGTTTAGGGTTTAGGGTTTAGGTTTTTGTTTTATGTTTCCTAGGGTTTAGCATATATGATTTAGGGCTTTATATGGGTTAGAGGTTTTTAAGTGTAAGTATTTCTTAGGGTTTTTAAAAGTTTGGGGCTTAGGGCTTAAAGTTTTTTTGTGTGTTGTGTTTGGTTTAGGGTTTACGGAGTTTTAGGATATAGGGTTTAGCATTTAGGGTTTTGTAGGATTTTTGAATGGTTTCTAGGGTTTATTAAGGGTTTCTTAAGGTTTAGATTTAAGGGTTTCTTAGGGTTTTAGGTTTCGGATTTAGGGTTTTGGGTTTATGGCTTAGTGTTATTTAAGGTTTAGGGTTTTAGTTTAAGGGGTTTATCTAGGTTTTTAGGGTTTAGGGATATGGGTTTGTAAAGTTAATGATTTTAGGGTTTTATAGGTTTACAGTTTAGGGCTTAGGTATTTTTTGTGTTTTTTTAGGGTTTAGAATATACGATTTAGGGCTTTATAGGGTTTAGAACTTAGAGTTTTTTAGGTTTAGGGGTTTTTGGGTTTTTTTGGGTTTTGCAGGGTTAAGTGTTTCTTAGGGTTTAGGGTTTAGGGCTTAGGGAATTTTTTGTTTTTTAGGTTTAAGGTTTATGAAATTTTACAATTTAGGGTTTACACCTTATGGTTTGTAGAGGTTTTAAATGGGTTTTAGGGTTTATTTTTTGGTTTATAGCATTTAGGTTTTCTTAAGGTTTAGAGTTTAGGGTTTCTTAGGGTTTTAGGATTCAGATTTAGGGTTTTAGGTTAATGTTTAGGGTTTTTTAGGTTTAAGGTTTTAGGTTAAGGGTCCTACCTAGTTTTTTAGGGTTTAGGGCTTTGGATTTATTGGGTTAAGGTTTTTAGGGTTTTATAGGTTTATGGTTTAGGGCTTAGGGTTCTTGTGTTTTTTTAGGGTTTAGCATGTACGATTTAGGTCTTTATAGGGATTAGAGCTTAGAGTTTTTTAGTTTTAGGGTTTTTTAAGTATTAAGTATTTTTTAGGTTTTTTAGGTTTTTGGGTTTAAGGCTTAAGGTTTTTTTTTTTGTGTTTTTTTAGGTTTAGGGTTTACCAATATTTAGGATTTAGTATTTAGCGCTTAGGGTTTTTTGTTGGATTTTTGAATGCTTTTTTTGGTTTATTTTAGGGTTTCTTAATGTTTAGAGTTTAGTGTTTCTTAGGGTTTTAGGTTTAGGATTTAGGGTTTTAGGTTACGGTTTTGAGTTTAGGGGTTAGGGTTTTTTAAGGTCTAGGGTTTTAGCTTAAGGGTTTTATCTAGGTTTATAGTGTTTAGGGCTTTGAGTTTTTTCGGTTAAGGTTTTTAGGGTTTTATAGGTTTAGAGTTTAGGGCTTAGAATTGTTTTGTGTTTTTTCAGGGTTTAGCATATATGATTTAGGGATTTATAGGGTTAAGAGTTTCTACTTCTTTAGGTTTAGGGGTTTTTGGGGTTTTAAGGGTTCAATATTTCTTAGGGTTTTTTACCGTTTTGGGTTTTTTTGTTTTTTTAGATTTAGGGTGTTTTTGGTTTTTTAGATTTAGGTTTGTTTTTTTGTGTTTTTTAGGGTTTAGCATATACGATTTAGGGCTTTATAGGGATTAGAGCTTAGAATTTTTTTAGGTTTAGGGGTTTTTGGGTTTTGTAGGGTTTTTAAGGGTTAAGGGTTTCTTAGTGTCTTTTTAGGGCTTAGGGTCTTTTAGGTCTTAGGGTTTTTGTGTTTTTTCAGGTTTAGGGTTTAAGAAATTTTAGGATTTAGGGTTTAGAACCTATGGTTTGTAGGGGTTTTTTATGTGCTTTAGAGTTTATTTTAGGGCTTATAGCATTTAGGATTTCTTAAGGTTTAGGGTTTAGGGTTTCTTTGAGTTTTAGGTTTCCAATTTAGGGTTTTAGGTTTGGGTTTAGGATTTAGGGCTTAGGGTGTTTTTAGGTTTAGGGTTATAGGTTATGGATTTTACCTAGTTTTTTTAGGTTTTAGGGCTTTAGGTTTTATAGGGTTTTATAGTTTTAGGGATTAGGGCTTAGGTTTCTTTTGTGTTTTTTAGGGTTTAGCATATACTATTTTGGGCTTTATACGGTTTAGGGCTTAGAGTTTTTTAGGTTTAGCTATTTTTAAGGGTTAAGTATTTCTTAGGGTTTAGGGTTTATGGCTTAAAGTTTTTTTCTGTGTTTTTTTAGGTTTAGGGCTTACAAATTGATAGGATTTAGGGTTTAGCGCTTAGGGTTTTGTAGGATTTTTGAATGGTTTTGAGGATTTATTTTAGGGCTTATAGGATTGAGGGTTTCATATGGTTTAGAGTTTAGGGTTTCTTAGGGTTTTAGGTTTAGGATTTGGGGTTTTAGGTTAGGGTTAAGAGTTTAGGGGTTAGGGTTTTTAAGGTTAAGGGTTTTAGCTTAAGGGTTTTATCTAGGTTTTTAGGGGTTTTAGGTTAAAGTATTTTAGGATTTTATAAATTTAGAGTTTAGGGCTTTGGGTTTTTTTTCTATTTCTCAGGGTTTAGCTTATACGATTTAGGCATTTATAGGGTTTAGAGCTTAGAGTTATTTAGGTCTATGGGTTTTTGGGGTTTTTAGGCATTTTAAGGGTTAAGTGTTTCTTAGGGTTTTTTAGGGTTTAGGGTTTATGGATTTTTAGGATTTAAGGTTCAGAGTTTAGGGTGTTTAGGTGTTGTAAATGGGTTTTAGGGTTTATATTAGGGTTTATAGGATTTAAGATTTCTTAAGGTTTAAGGTTTAGGGTTTCTTAGAATTTTAGGTTTAGGATTTAGGGTATTAGGTTAGGGTTAAGGGTTTAGGGCTGAGGGATTTTTAGATTTAATGTTTTAGGTTATAGGTTTTATCTTGGTTTTTTAGGGTTTGGAGATTTATATTTTTTAGGTTCAGGTTTTTTAGGGTGCTTTAGGTTTAGGGTTTAGGTGGCTTTTTTTATATATTTTTTAGGATTTAGCATATACCATTTAGGGCTTGATAGGGATTAGAGCTTAGAGTTTTCTAGGTTTAGGTTTTTTTTAGTGTTTTACTGTTTAAGTGTTTCTTAGGCTTTTTTAGGGTTTAGGGTTTACGGCTTAGGATTTTTCGTGTTTTTTAGGTTTAGAGTTTACGAAATTGTACGATGTAGGGTTTAGAGATTATAGTTTGTAGGTGTTTTAAATGGGTTTTAGGGTTTATTTATTGGTTTATAGCATTTAGGTTTTTGTAAGGTCTAGGATTTAGCGTTTCTTACGGTTTTAGGTTTTGGATTGCGGGTTTTAGGTTAGGTGATAGGGCTTAGGGTTGTTTTAGGTTAAGGGTCTTACCTAGTTTTTTGTGGTTCAAGGCTTTTGGTTTTTCGGGTTAAGGTTTTTTAGGGTTTTATAAGTTTAGGATTTAGGGATTAGGGTTATTTTAAGATTTAGGGATTTAGGTTAGGGTTTAGGGATTAGGGTTTAGGGTTTTTTAAGGTTTAGGGTTTTAGCTTAAGGGTTTTATCTCGGTTTTTAGGGTGTAGGTCTTTAGTTTATTTTTAGGATTTAGGGTTTCAAGTTAAGGGTCTTACCTAGATTTTTAGGGTTTATGGCTTTGGGTTAAGGATTTTTAGGGTTTTATAGATTTCGGGTTTAGGGCTTAGTGATCTTTTGTATTTTTTAGGGTTTAGCATATACGATTTAGGGCTTTATAGGGTTTAGAGCTTAGAGTTTTTTAGGTTTAAGGGTTTTTAAGGTTTAAGTATTTCTAGGGGTTTATAAGGGTTTAGGGTTTATGGCTTAGGTTCTTTTTTGTGTTTTTTTAGGTTTAGGGTTTATGGATTTTTATGATTTAGGGTTTTTTAGGATTTTTGAATGGTTTTTAGGGTTTATTTTAGGGTTTATATGATTTAGGGTTTTTTAAGGTTTAGAGTTAATAGTTTCTTAGGGTTTTAGGTTTAGGATTTAGGGTTTTAGGTTTAGGTGTTAGGGTTTTTTAAGGTATAGGGTTTTAGCCTAAGGGTTTTATCTAGGGTTTCAGGGTTTAGGGCTTTGTTGAAACCCTTTTGATTGGACTCCTTGAAAGAAAGATTGACCAAGGATCAAGGGTCACCATACCTCTCTTGAAGAATCCACTCGAAATTTGATGAAGAACTCACCAATTCCAAGCCCTAGCACTTCTTCTTCTTCTTCTATGAACTAGAGAGAGTTTTTGGAGAGAGAATGATTTTGGAAATTCTAATTTGAAGAATGAAGTTATAACCCTCATTTAAATGTTCTAATATACCTAAAATAATAAAAACTTCTTAAAATAAATGCCCAAACATTTAATTAACCAAGGGGGAAATTTACCAACCCACCCTTGGCTTGGTCGGCTTTGGACAGCTTTTTCAGTGCCCAATGACGTTTGACTTCAAACTCAACCAAACTGACCTATAAACTCATTTCAAACATGTATACAATTTTATCAACTACTAACACGCACGTGAAGCTCTAATTATCCTATTTCATTTTGAGGGGTGTTACAATATCCCCCACTTGGGAACATTCGTACTCGAATGTCACAAAAAAAAACACTTTTAAGGGAAGCAACCAAAGTAAACAGCCCACTATCAAGCATTTAACCATATAAACAATACACAAAACAAAGGAGGAAAAACCACTCCACATCTAATCCTCATATAAGCATCATGCAATTCAAGAAAGTAAAAGCACATTCACTAACTCCTTATGCACATCACATTACCACCCTTTTCATTTCATTATTGGAGGAACTTCCTTCTCCACATTACCAAGCCCATTTCAACATCAAGGAACCCAATAAGCAATAGACACATCATGAAATTTTCAATAACACTTTTAAGCATGCTCAACTAATCAACTCTAACAACTTTTAGTAACTCACCAATTTATGCATATAAGGAGAACAACAATCATGAAACTCATTTTCTCATTTAACAAGAATTCAACTTAAAGCATGCATCATTATAAGGAGAAATATAGAAACTCTTTTTTTCACACAAGACTCCAAAAACCATGCATCATGCTTCTACAATTCTATGACTCAAGCTTGATTAGGAATAGAAGAAAGAGACAAGAATTTCCAAACTCACCTCAACTCATCATTCAACATACCATCCCCCACTTAGGAGAAACCCATCTAAACCAACACAAAAGGATTCCAACACAAAACTAGAAACAATGACTTACTGGCACTTTCATCCGGATTTGCTTCCTTGTTAGCTTGGAGAGCATAGAAACGATTCCTTGCTTGACCATCAACACTAGGACCACTATAAGGAGCTTGCC